>VDFB02284956.1:0-44306 GCA_007258455.2 Sequoia sempervirens
GGAGGTATTCTTCCTCATTTCATTAATTTTATTTTATTTTGTCTTCACTTGAAATCTAAAATAAATAGAGGGTATTATGTTGCACTAAATGTTTGCTTTTGTAGCTTGTGTTGTTTGTGCATTGTAATCTTTTAGAGATCTTTGCATCTATTCCTTTGAAGGAAATATATTTTTGAGTTTTTGACTCTTTGGTTTGGTTTGAAAAACTTGATGCATTAAAATGTATTTGTTTATAATCTAATGTTCCCATTTTTATAATATTGATTTCTGAAAAATACCCTAGTTTTCAAGTTCATTTGAAGGCTAGTTGGTGTGTTCGGGGATCCTGCAAAGTTCATGGAGAATACACGTTTAGTCTTTGCAGAGTTATTGACAATGAGCTTAGTTAGCCTTGGTGAGTCTAGTGATGCTTTTAGAATTAGTTTTCAACTTTTGGGAGCTCTCCAAACTTCTTGGAGGAGCATACTAGTTTTAGAAAGTCACCTTGTTTCCTTTGATCATCGTCCCAAGTCTTCAATATCATGTTGGTATGATGAAAATTTGTTTTCTGTCATTTTAGTGTTTTTTGCAATTTGGGTTAAGTATTGAGTTATTTATTAATAATTCACTTAAGTTGTCTCATGTTGAAAAATTAAAAAAGGGACAAGTTAGTGTAATAGCTCATTAAAAAGGTGTTGAGATATTTTTGAAGTTGGATGCCTAGGCTTAAGGAAATTTTTATATGAAAAATAATATTAATTCTATTAAAAGGTCTTTGTGAGGGAAAAAAGAAATTATTATATTTTAAAATTTGGGCTCATTTAGGGGTTTATATTTGGAAATGTTTTTTTTTTTTTCTAATGTAGAAAACTTGATATCTTCCAAAGCTTCTTGTGGATAAAAAACCTCTTGGAGTTGTTGGTTTCAAGGATGAGAAACCCCCTGGTTGGCTGGTGTGGTTTCATTTAAAGATCACTATTGTGATGCAAAGAAGAGTTTTAGTTTGAGTTTGTAAATATGGATGATTTTGATATCTTTTGAAGTTGTGGATTTTAATTTTGTTTGTTTAGTTTTTTTATCAAAAGATTTGAATTGTTTAATGAGATTAAGAAAATTCCCTATGTTGTTCATACATTTCATTTATAGCAGGCCACATCTTTTGGAGTTTATTTTGAGGGGTTTGAGATTGATTTTAGTATTTTCATTCCAATCATGCAAGTCTAAATTTGTAAGCTAATGCATGAGAAATTTAAATAAACCCAAACTATACTATTTGATGCAAGGGAAATTCAAACCCACATCTTTACACTCACTACTTCATACATGCAACTCAAAAAAATGCTTGATTATGACTCAAAATCTACAATACGTTTTTGAAAAAGGGAAAAACGGGTTTTATAGGGACTCGAAACCACCAAGTTTACAACAAAAGAGAAAGGATTAAAAAGTCCAACAAAAAAACAGGCTACACAAAAGGGAAAAACTAGAAAAAGCAGCAGCCACCCGCAAAAGACTAGTAGGGTCAAACAAAAAACCAGCCAAAAAGCCAACAAAAAGTCCAGCCGCAACTAACCCAGAGTCTTCAGAACAAACTTGGTCTCAACCTCCAGGTTTTGCATGTCCTGAACAACCTTCTTGAAGGTTTGAATCATCTGTGGCATAGGAGGATCCTTCCTCTTCAAATTAGCCTTGGTTCTCTTTGAAATACCAGCATCCTCATCCTGGTTTTTATCATTTACCTCTTCCAGATCAACCATCAGAGACCCCTGTTGGGCTTTGTCCAATTTTTTAGTCATGACATTAATGATGATGGCATTGTGTCTTTCCATCCTATTGTTTTGCTCGGCTATAATTTTAATAGTATTTTTCATTTTATCCAACTCAATTTCAACCCTTTTGTCCATGCCCGCTTGTTTCTGGGTTTCTTTACTGGCACCATGATCTTTTCGTTGAGCCTCTTTCTTGCCAAGTGTCATAACCTTGGCTCCCATTTCTTCCAGTTTACTTTGAAGGGCCCAGTTTTTTATTTTTAGCTTGTTGATTTCATGAAAGATCCATTTCAAAATTCTGAAATGGTCAGCAACATTATTCTTAGCTAAACCCAAGACATCCATAGTGGGTTCCCTTTCTAGGTTGAAACAAGTTTTAGTAGGGTTGGGGGAATAGGGGAACCAATTCTAGCTTCTCTGTCCACCAACGGGGCAACAAAGGACGAAGTATTGTTAGCACTAGAATCCTCAGAATCAAGGGAGTCTTCAGAGTATGACACAAGGTTTTTAGCTGATAGATTCTTACCAACACTTCTGGTTTTAAGGGTAGAACTTCCTGGCTCAGGCGCAGTGCAAACTTTCACAGAATTGGGGTTAAGGCTTTTATTACCAATTTGGATAGAGGAAAAGCTAAGGACCACCCTAACCAGGCTCAAATTGGGAAAATTCCCCAAGCAGCTGGGTTCGGTATCATCCTCCTCAAAATCAAGAGGGGCATCCAAATTAGTAGGGGCAGGCATATTTTGGTAATGTTCAACAATTAACCTAATCATACCTATATGCAAAATAGGGTATCTTTTTGGGTTTTTCTTGTGATCAACCATAATTTTTCTCAAAGAACAAAGAAGATACTAGGGAATAGAAACCCTAACTTTGTAGCGGAAATGGTTGAGTAGGGAAAAGTGATATCTGTAGACCCTAGTGAAGCGACCATCCACAGTAATGTACTCCATGATAACACAAAGAACTTTTCTCCAGAGTGCTTTTATAGTATCAACTTCGAAGTAGCTGTTAGAAATTTTCACCAGTTTCATTCTTTCCTTCTCTTTCTTCAGAAATCTGATGACAACTTCATCAAAGAAAACCTTATCCCTGAAAAATTTGTGTCCATCAGTTGACATTCCAGACACTTTAGCTATAAGGTTTTCATTGAGCTCAACTTTCCTACCAAAAAGGGTAAGTTCCCCATTTTTCCAATTCTTCTCAAAATACTCAGTTGCCTCCTAATTAGACCCATGGAGTTTTTCCAGAAATAGGAGTAAACCCCCACTTTTTACTTTGTTCCATGCTTTAGTATTTCTTGTATGCATCTCAAATCTGTTTGGCTCAACTCTTTTCCTATCTCCACCCATTTTGGTAAGCACAGTGGGGCAGACAGAGACAAAATCTTTATTTGAAATGGTCCCGCCAAATCTAAGAACCCACAAAGCATGCCAGACAGCCTTACAGATTAAGCACGACTGGCTGGGTTATACAATCTGGCGAATTGTGATGATACTTTACCCGTCCCATCATCTGGTAAACGGTGACAGCTTCTGCCGCGTGAGCCATGGTTCCAATAGGGCGAACATTAACGCCCAATTCGCTGCCTTGTTTAGTCCAAGTTACCCAGCGTCGCTTTGCTCCCTAACCCCTTTGTTCACAAAAAAATCTGCCACCACATTGACTCTCTATGGTGTGAAATCTTTTATATTATCAAGCTTGGCTCCAAATTAGAGATAGCATCGTAATCCAGCAATAGTCCCGCAGGGAACTGCCACAAAAGAATGATCAATAATATTTTGGAATCCCTGAAGGGTGGGTTGTGATTGGTATGAGTTCCAAGGGGAGTGGCAGTTGCACCTAGAAAATTTCCAAAGGAATCCCTTATGACTCCACTACAACCCGCCGCCATAGGATTACCTTTATCCTCTCCATCGAAGTTGGCTTTGACCCAACCATTAGGCAGAAAAGACCAGCAAACACCCTCTCTATTCTTCTTAGCTTGTTTAGGGGCACAGGGAAAATCAAGACTTATATTCCATTCCTTGGAAACCTTAAGATCATAGGAAGAGTGAGCCACTTTCTCGGAGTTGCTAACCTTCTCAGAGATAGCATTGACATTCTCTTTTAGAAATCTAATTATTTTATCAAAAATAATATCCACCGGTGCTTCTTTATCTTTGTAAATCCTATTGTTTCGTTCTTTCCAAAGACCCCAAGCAACATGAGGGAAAGAGAAATCCCACAAGTACCGAAGTATAGGATTGTGAGTCGGGGCTTTCCATTGCAAGAAGAAATCTACAATAGACAAGGGAAAAAACCAAGATAGTTGCCAGTAATAGATTATTTTTTCCCAAATTGAGGCAACAAAAGGACAATGAAGAAATAGATGAAACACTGACTCTGCCTCCATCTTCTACAGAAAAAATCTATTAGGTATTTGAAAGCCACGCTTGCAGAGGTTATCAACCATGAGCACCTTATTTTGGAGAACGATCCAAAAAAAGATACGTTACTTAAGCTTCACGTTCAATTCAAGCTCTCTAGCACTGATAATGAAAAGTAATTAAAAACAACAAGTTGATCTCATCTATTACATTCTCCTTTTCCTCCACATCAAAAATTAGTAACAAGACAACTCTAATTAATTAAAATAGTAGAAAACATCACCAAATCCTCCTATTTCTCTCCTAGGCATCCCCCTTGTCTTCACAAGCAAGTTTTCTTCACAACTTTTTCTATTTTTCTTACTTCCACCTACTGAAACACTCCTCCAGGATGGGTGTTACCTTATTTTCTACTTCCAGCCTACATTCAAACTTCTTTTTTTCCCTCTTGGGCGTGGGAATATTCCTCTCATTAAAATTTTTCCTAGCAAATTAATTGTAATTTTCCTAATTTTCACCTCTACTAGCTCACTCCATTACCTCCTGCAGTAGGTGCCTAGATTCTTCCACATTCAATTTTATGCTAAATTTTAAATGTAATGTGGAGTTACAATATGCCAAGAATGACCTCCACCTGCTTGGGCATGGGATTTGAGAAATTCACGAAATTCAATAAAAAAAAAATCCAACACCTCCATTTCCCATTTTGAACCAAATTAAAATTTAATTAACATGAATCCAACTTTGAGGGGCTAAGAGGAAAATGAATTAAAGAGAAAAATCATGCCTACACAACTCAACCAAAACAAAAATCATAGGAAAAGAGAACAATATTTTTGGGTGTGTAGGATTGCCCATGCAACCAAATGCTCTTGCATCACAAGATATACAATATTAAAAGGGAAAAATGATTGTTAGTGAGGTTATACCACATGTTGTCTTGTACTTGCAAGGAGGGAATGATAAATTATAGGAAAAAACATTGCTCTTATTGGTGTTTTTTTATTGTATGATGTCATACAAGACTTTTTCCCATCAATTTGGAGCTTGATTTGTGAACTATTCATGACATTTAGGGGGCATATGACCCTTTATACCTATTGCACTAGTAGTTGGTTCAACATTTTAGAGTTGCACTCTTTCAATATCACACACCAACATGATATGAGATCATTTTTAGTGATAGTTTGAGGAGTTTTATGATGCACTTTTAAAAATTAAAAGTTTAGGTATGATTTTGTGCTTCCGTATGTGTCTTATGTGCATTACTAGCAAGTATCAAGATTTTTAGACCTGTAGATGATTGCCATTTCCATTTCAGTTTGATGTATCATGTTTAGTAGTGATTTTGGGTATGATTGATGGAATTTGAAGTGCTTCTCTAGTAGGATGCTAGTGGGTGTGTTTGTATTCCCTTTTTTTTAATTTTTAAAAGCATCAACAACAATGTATCAACTTTGACTTATCCAAAGTACAATAACAAAAGGGTATTTCTAGATATTTACCAATTTAACACAATCATTTATGTAAGTTATTAATCTAATCATCTCATGCTATTTGATTGATCTAAAGAGCTATAAAAATATGTTTTATATAAAACACTTTATATCAATATCCAATCCTCTTATTTTGGTGTTTACGGTTCATATGAACTAACATTGTAAAGCAACTAATGAATACAAATTTATGGGGAATAGTATGTGGAAAAGAAAATCCACCTACATATATAAATAAGTTACTAGATTGGAATAGTAGAGATGATAAAGCCAAGGCTATTATTTGTCTTGCACTTTCTAATTTTGAATTACATCACATAGATTTGGAGAAATCATCAAAGGAAATTTGGGATGATCTAAATAAGTTGTTTGGAGCAAAAGCACTTAATGCAAAGTTCTCTTTAAAACTTCAATCGTTTAGGCTCAAAATGGAAGAGGAATCACAATGTCAAATCACATAAGTAATTTGATGTCTCTCCTTAGGAAACTAGTAGAATTCAAGGCTCTAGTAGATGATGATGATTCTAGAGGTATATTGTTAATCAATTTTCCTTCAAAGTATAGTAATGTTATTTTTACACTCAACCAAATAACCTCTCAAAATTTAGAAGATATGATTTTAGCTCTTTTAGTAGAAGAAAATAGAACAAATGTAGAAGATTCATATGATGTTTCTCAACTGGAGAAGGCATTATATTCACAAAGCAAAAATAAGAGATTAGATACAAGATAGAATGTATGTTTTTATTGTAAGCAAAAGGGACACTATGTGAGATTTTGTAGAATTCGAGCCATAGATCTTCTTAAGGGAAATATCAAAGATGAATTAGATATAGGAAACTTTTCCTGCATTAAAGATGAGGATTCATTAGATGTTGAAGCTATTATTAATGACTCTTTTGGTAGTGTTAATCTTGAATTAGTACTATAAATATTCAATTTATTGGAGGATGGTTGCACCAGAGGATAGAGGAATTTCCATCATCTCAAGTTAGCTTCTCGCTTTGAGATGGTGCTTTGTATGAGAAGTGTTTTTTTCTTTTGTTTTGTTTTCTTTGTTATTGCTAACGGATTTGAAGATACATGTATTGTGAAGTTTTCTTTTCAGAGAAAAGTAAGGGATTTGGTGAAGAGCTCAGTATGGATTGTTTCCCAAAGAGTTCACGAGACTGTGATCAAGGATTACACCTTTGCGAGGGTTGAGGAGACAACTTGGAGGATGGTTGTCTAGTAATTACAATTAGGGACCAAGGGTTATGTACCTTTATGAGGGTCGAGGAGACAACTTGGAGGGTGGTTGTCCAATAACTACAGTCTATGATTCAAGAGTTCATGGTGGAAGAACTCAAAAAATTAGCTTCAACCTTTTGCAGGAGTTCCACCTAATTTGGGATTTATTTCTTTAGAAGGAAAATCTTCTCAAGAATGTATACATATTTTGTAACAAGTTTTGTCATGTAAGCCTTAAGGGGGGTCCCTTGGCAAGATGAATTGTAAGGTTTTTGGGATATAGGAACAATGTAATAAGGGGGGAATGTTAACATTATAGTGTATAACGATAGTGGTGGGTGTATAATAGTTAACTAATTGTAACTGCTTCACTTCATTTGACCATTTTCTTTGTGTATAAATGCAGATGTATTCCTTGAAATAAGACAATTCAGTTTTGTGCTCTCATCTTCTTCATGGAGGGTGTTAAATTTGATTAATATTAGCCCCTTCTTGATATTGGCACCACTTGTGGAAAAAAAATAACATAAATTCAAGTATGAACTGGTAGAGGTGGCTTCTAAAAATGACTTTTTTGGGTTGAAGAAAAGAGAGGTGGAGTTTTTCATTTATTGAAAATCAGTACAAGCTCAAATTTGGTTCACATACTTTTTTTATACTATTTTCTAGCTTCTTATGAGCTCAAAAATTTAAACATTTATACATTTAGAGTTAAACATTTTATGTTGTAAGGATATTTCCATTCATTTGGTTCTCTATTCTTTGTTGCTTATTTGTATTGTTAAACAAACTATACAATAAACACAAACCTAAAAAAACTCACGAAACAAGTTCAAATTTATAAAATTTGCAATACTAACAAATTTGAAGATGCCTATCATTTCCCATTAACTTTTTCTCCCCTCAATGATATTAAAATAAACTTCACCCAATTCTAAAACTTGACTAATCTTCAATTCTTCTAGCTCACAAGAATAAAAAAGAGATGGTTTCCTTTGTTTCTATTATTTTTAAATATATATAAATTATATTATTCTCTCATTTTCCATGTGTGTGTGTGCACACATATGGATATGGCCACTATAATTTATCTCTTCTCCTTTAGAGAGCACTCTAAATAGATGTGGAGACAAATACCATGAAGGGATATAAGGATTAAAACATAAAGAAAAAGGATGAGATTTTCACATGTAAGGGTCATATTAAATAAATTTTAGGATGCAATACAATAATAAAATCAACTCCAATGAAAAGGAGGTATTCAAATTGTGTAATCAAATGATTTTTTGTAATAGGTCCTACATACCAAGTTGGTTTAAAGGAGGTTAAAGTGATCACCATCAACATCACCATCATTTCAATATTGGTTGTTAAACAAACATATATTCCAAATTGTATTAAACATTCTTATATATATATATATATATACAACATTTAGACAAAGAAATCATTTTCATTTTTTTAAACATGTTTGTTTATATTCAATCAACCCTAAAAATTGTATTTTTTGCATTAGTACCAAAAAAATACATAATCCATACATGAGAATAAAGGAAACCAATCGTCATGAGTCTACCCAATAGAGAGACAAAAAATTCAAATGACTCAATTACATATGCATTTATGGATTGCTCATCTTAGCTTCTCAGAGAAGTAACCTTACATTCTCTTATTTGTATACAAAAAATCTTGATCCTTGTATGCTTAACCATGTGTTGCATATTAGCTTCTCATGCAATTGCCTTACATGCTCTTGTTCATAAGAAAATTATGGTTCTCTTGTATGCTTGAAAACGTGTTTTGTTATCCATTAGCATTTTCTATGGAAAAATTAATTGTACTTAAACTTACACCTCTTTCGCATTGTGTCCTTATATTCATGGGGATGTGTACTAGTAAGGCAATGGTGGGTTTAGACTATGATTTGCATTAGGCTCATGCCCATTGCTAAAGGTAGACTCTCACAGATGAGCACAAACAAATATAAGATATAGTTGGAGGAATGTGTGTTGCAGAACCACCCATTTCAGCAATGTTAATATCTTGAATGAAATGTACATAAAGATGTATTATAACCATCTTATGTATTTTCCCTTGTAAACCTATATTTTAAGCCGATAAGTTACACCAAATCAAATAGGAACAATGAACTGTGTGCACTTTTTTTCTTTCCATCCAGATTTATGTATATACTCAAGATAAATGAAAGAACAAACCGAATCTCAATCTTTCCACAAAATCAAAAGACAGCATTGACGAGTATAAATGATTCAGTTCTGTACTGAAAAAAGAATGTATTGATTTTAAGATAAATGAAAATAACGTGAGGTATAGTAAGGGAGCAGTCAAGGCATCTCAGGTTAGATCTATGACCTTAAATAAAGAAATCCAATGACCAACGGAAATAGCATAAATTATTAATTCTTACCCAGAGAAGAATGTATATCTTGATGCGATAGGGCTTTTCAAAGAGCCAGTATCCTACTGCTTTATTTTTCACCAAGAAAAAGAGGGACAATCTTGTCAAATCCTTTTTTGCTATGAATAGAGATGGTCAAATCAAGATAATATGTTGCATAGTTGAAAGGCTGCTAATAAACAACTAGATTGTTTGATGTTTTAGACGCCATTAAAGTACAGCCCTAACTAAAACTCCACAAATTCAAACTTAATACGAGTCACAGCTAAATGTTATAACATATGACTGAAAACAAAAGCATTATTGTCAATGCATTACAAAGAATAAAAGAATTTATATCCTTGGATATAATTTACAGTAAAGCCCATGTTGGGATCTAGCTGTCCAAGATCTAAATGAAAATTTACAACAATGGGTCTATGTTATATGAACATACAGCAATGGATTGCATCAAAACTCTCCCAATCAAATTGCATTGTCGCTTAATTCCCACTCAAAATCAACTCCGCTTTCATTCATTAAATGTTGCAATGCAATCAATGAATTCAGATGTGGTGGTTTTTTCTTCAACCTCCTCTCTTTCATATTTCTCCCTCAATCCAGAAGATATTGAGTTGTTTTTCTCAACTTCTCTGCCTGCTTGATCTGCCATATCATTCCAACCTATCTGTGGATTAGTTTCTGTATTAGATGGCATTGCAGAAATAGTACTGTTGTGATTGGGGGATGCAGCTTCAAATGGGTCCCACCCAGAAATGAAAAAGTCATCAACATTAAAACAATCATTATCAATCAGCAGATCTTGGTTCATGGAAATAGAATCTACACAAACCTGAGGTGGGCTCATGAAAAGATTTCGATTGCATGTGGGAAAAAGTTGTCCAATGCATTTTCTTTTAAAACAACTGATCTCCTGTCCTGCAATTGGACTCTTCCTCTTTGTTGTGCTGGAGTTCTTCTTCTGGGCAGAACGAGTGTAATATGTAAGAGATGACTGCTATATGAGGCCTTTTTCATTTTGCTTAGTTATAACTAAATTGTTGAATTATGTCTGCTTTTTTTTTTTTTCCGCCAAATTTAGTGAGAACTGTCGCTTTCAATTCCAACAAACAGGTATTCCCACGTGAGAACTTTTCCCTTTGATTGGCACAAATATATTTTCAGCCCTTTTAATTCGTTGCTCATCTTCACAAAATATTTGTTATCTCTTGTGTATATATCGACGGCCTCATGTTTTCATAATTGATTGATGTATTAGATTAAGAAATGTTATTCATAATAATGATAATTTAATATTATATTTTATTGAGGATAAAAGCTATTAGTGGTTTCAAAATGATAATTTATAAATATATTTGTTATTTAATGAATAAAGTAAATAGATCACGGCGGACAATAAATTATGGTATCATTTTAAGGTATTTTATCCAAAGAATATGAAATGAATAAGATGAAAACTATTGTTGTTTTATGGGTTTCAAGCATTTAGGTTGTGGAAAATGGAGAGATGTTGGCTTCTTTATTCTTTGAATTATTTTCTCATCATAAATATTTTTGTAGGGTTGATATTTATAAAGATATAAGTTTTCTTTTGCTTTATTTTTTTATAAGAAAAGCTCAAAAATTCCATAATGAAATATTTTAAGATAATAGAATGTTTTATACTAATTCTAAATCAATTGTTAGGCCATCGAATGATGCAGGTGCACAACAAGCTTATAGATTGAAGCTTGGTGGTCATTTCTATAGAGTAAAGTTTTGCAAGCTTATAGAACTGTATAGGATAATGCTTTGCAAGTGCATCAAATAAAAGCAATGTCTTAAATAATAAAATTAAAAAATTTGAGTGGTTCAAATTGATTATGAAAGTGTGGGGAAAAGGTGGGAGGTTAGAAGCTTTTAACAAATCGATAATGAAATTCTATTTTTCTTGTTTTATTTAGGCTCTATATTTTAAGATGATAAGTCATAGAATGTTCTCTACTAGTTCTGAAACAACCAATTGTCCACCATGAAACCACTATGCATACCGAAATTGCTAATAGAAGTTTGAAACTACCTATTCCTTGGTAAAATTTGTTTTCTAGAACAACGGGGAAAAAATTATTTTGAAGGGCAGATGCATGGGGAATATTTTATTTACCTCAAAGATCTCTAATTTTGTTGCTTCCATTAGATGATGCCCATGCACAATAAGCTTGATAGTCGTTTCTATAGAGAAACGTTTTGTAGGATTATATAGTTATTTAGGATAATGCACTATGCATAGTTTTACAAGCATTTAATTATATATAAAAATTAAACAAAAATCAATATCTTAAATTATAGAGGAAAGAAATTTGAGTGGCTTAAATTAATGAAAATTTAGAGAGAAAGTGGGAGGTTAAAGATTTTTTACAAATTAATAATGAAAGATTGATTTTCTTCTCATTTTTTTGGGCTTCATATATCATGATTTCATATACAAAAATAAATTTATTTATGTTCAAATTCATATTTAAATTTAATTCCATTTATTGGTTCATAGTTTAAATTGTATGGGTTGTAGCTCAAAATTCACTCAATAATAAGGGCTTACAATCAAAAAAATCTTTTAGAATCTATAGTAATATGCGAAGAAAAACATAGGAATTCCATTAAGTTTAATAAGTATATTCCCACAACTATCACATTGACCTAAGCTAGAAAATTAATTTTATCACCACATAAATATTAATATAGAACAAAGGTTCAACATTGAAATGAGATCGAGACCTTGTAAGAAAAAGGTTCAACACTGAAATGAGATCAGTACCCTATAGGACAAAGGTTTAATGTTGAAATGAGACCAATGTCCTATATAGGGGATTTTGAGTAAAGAGAAAGTGAGAGACTTATGAAAAAATAGTAGTGCCTTTGAGATATTTTTATAATATTAATAGAAAATCCTACCAAAATTAGGGTAATATGGCAAAACAATAGATTTTATGTATGAAATTTAAACTCATGGAAAGCATGTGCAAATCAAGAATTAACCTAGGATGAACATATGTATAAAAACATGAAATCCTAGCCATGAACAAAATAAAATATGCAATTAGAGATTAAACCATTATGTGGATAATTAAATTTACTCTCGATATAACAAAAACATGAGATTTTAATAAATCCAACATGTTCATAAATAAGGGAACCTAAAACAAACCAAATACAACATTATCACATAATAGTATTGTAAACTACGATGATCATTTAAGGGGCGACACATAAATAGAGCCTAGCCGAAATCAAAACATATATAACATGATTTAAAATGGGGATTCCTAGCTAAATAGATCTAGGGTGTTTGTGTAAGATACAATCCTATCCTTAATAGTAATAAAATTTAAATCATATTGCATCTACATAATCTTTGTTTCATGTCTAAATCTCAAATTTGGTTCTTATTTTATAGATGCTCTTGGATAGTATTATGTATTGTTTTTGATAAAGGTTAAAACAGATTTTGAAGGGACCTGAAACCCTTTACAAACATGAACAAGGCTATAGAAAAGACAACCTGTAGCCAGCCAAAAACCAACTCCAAAACAAGACTCTTCAAGATTTACATTTAGCATTTTACTTGTGGGAGGGGAGAGTCATGTCAAAAGAAGGCCTAGAGATTTTAGCTTTTCCCATTACAGTAATACAGCCTTCCTCCACTTGTGTCGCCTTGTCAAGCTAGGCCAGCTCACTATTATCCTGAAGGTGAATGCTTACCGCCATAGTCTTAGACATTTCATCATTATTCCTTTGCGCAAGCAACGACTTATCTAAAGAGTCACTAGACATGGAAGTCGTGGCGCTATTAGCAGGACTGGCCACCTGAGACCTAGTCACCTATTCAATAGGGGAAGCCATAGCAGCCCCACCATTTGAGGCAGTTGGAGGGGATGCCCCAAGACCTTGTGGTTCAAAAGAAACCACCTCAGAAAACTCCTATGTTGGTCAGAATTCTTCTTAGCCGTATAATGTTGTTGTAAAGCACCATTCCACTAGCTAGCCTTCTTAGCTTTTTTCTCAAATTCGCATTGTGTCATATCATGTCCTATTTTAAAACACCTTCTGCATCGGAAGGGAATTCCTTCATAATCCAAAGATTGGATCCCAAAACCCTTTGAAGATTTGAGTAAAACCTCAGTAGGCAGTCCTTTTGAAACATCAATTTCAATTAGATTACACGCAAAGGTCGAATGAAAAATATTAGAAGATTCCTCATCCACCAACAAAAAATCACCAAGGGCTTCACCCACATCCTCTAGAAGAGAGTCACTCCAGAGTTGAAGGGGAAGATTAGGCAAGCAAACCCATATGAAAATCTTGTTAAAATTTTCACACGTAGGGTTGAAATCTGAATGCCAGGGCTTAATCATCAACAAATATTTGTCCTCCTAGCTAAATTTTTTTCACATAATATTATATTTTTGTCCTAACCATATCAAACTTAGCTACAAAAAACCCCTTAGCCATGGGGAAAATATACACTTTACCAAAAATCAGAGGCTCCCATTCGGAGGTGATCCAAGAATGCAACTGAGGAAGGCTAGGCCAAAAACCCCTAAAGCGACAAATCAACCCACGAGTAGAAAGCTTAGCAACATTATCGTTTATTTCTTCTTCTCTCTCCTCCTTAAGCTTCACAGATATGGTGTTGGTTACCGAGATAAACCTGCTAGAAGATGATCTACCAAGACTAAAATTCACTTTTACCCCCTTTGGTTTCACCGTGGGACCTCTGCCCCTATTCCCTACACTTTCTCTAGAACCTTTCATAGTAATCGAAGAACAGGCACTGCCAATACCACCAACGTCGATAGCACAAGCTAAAGCCTCCCTCGGGCCAGCGCCCAGTGCAGAAGGACTTCCGCCACCATTCACCGTCGACACAGCATAAGGGCAACCGCCACCATTCGTCGCCGACGCAGCATTAGGGCTACCACCATTCGCATTCACCTCATGAGCATACTTAGCCAAAGTGCATCCTCTATCCTAATCATCATCAACGTCATTAGCTGTGCCATCATCCTGCAATCCTTCCACTCAAACTCAAGTAATACTAATTTTTTGATATAAGATATTTAGTTTTTTGGTAAATAATTCAATCAATCTTGACACTACTAACACGTAACTAAACCAAATAAACTAATTTCCAAACATATTACAATCACATGTAATAGTTTCTATGCAAGTCTCATTAATAGTAAAAATGTGTACTTGTACTTTGCTCCTTTGTTTTGGCTATATTTTAACAAGGTTTGTTTACTGTAATGATTAGAGTATAAGTAGCATTTTATTTTTATAAATTATAAAATATGTTTATATACATTTATCTATATATTTTAGCGACTTATTTTGATTATTAATTCCACTGTTCTTTTACCTAGGTCAAATAGGTTTATATACATTTATCTATATATTTTAGTGGGCCTATTTTGATTATTGATCAAAGAATTTTTAATTTTTAATTTTAATTTAAATTTGAGCCTTGGTTTACTCCCTCTAACTTGCCATTACATGTCAAATTGACTATGGAATATGTTACCTTATATGCTAGAGTATTATGTTTACATGCATACCCTAACCCACTTTTATCCATCTGAGAATCAAAGTTATCTTATCCACATTGCACTATCACATATGGCTCCTTATAGATCATAAGTATTGCATCTCCAAATTATGATGAACATCATAGGCATTTTGCTGAATTACTATTTAATGTTAAGTTTCCACTGATTTTCACAACAAAGTAATTTCAGAGGAAATACTATGGTTGAAAGCTTTTAAAAAAAGAATTCCATATTAGGGTGAAAGCATATTGTGTCCCACTTTTTAAAAAAAGAGGGGCATGGATGGTAAAGTGTTCCAAACGATAAAACTTGTGTTTAGCTTCCCAATTACTAATAGAGTGTACACATTTTAGCTTCACTATTTACAAATGAAGAATGTGCGCCTTTCAAAATATTTTGAAGTTTGTAAAGTAATTTTTTGGGATTCTTTTAGAACTTTTTATCTCCCCAAATGAGACATGTTAGAAAATGGGAATCAAACAATTCTTAGAAGTAAATCCTTTCATAAACAAGCTTCAATTGTGCCTATCAAATCTGTTGAGATAAGTGGTTGTCTCAACCTGCGCATGAAGGATACTAGCGATGGTGACTAATAGAACACATGAAGGATATTAGTGGTGGTGACTAATTGAACGCATGAAGGATATTTTGCATGCAATGCATTTTTGCAGTTAGTGGTGGATCAGGAGGTGGTTTCTTTGTTTGTAACTACACTTGAGTGGTAGTTGTAATTTCTTCGCCAGTTGCTGCAACCAGTTCAAACTCAACTTTACGCTTTGAGTTGTCTTTGAATATTACATGTGATGAAGCCTTCTATTCATTGTAGTTATTAGTTATTAAATATTCTATGCCTTGGAATATTGAGAAGATTGAAATTTGATAATTTCTGAGACACCATTATGCTTCCAATATTATCCCTATTTTTATTGAAGATTGATGAACACCTGGAGAAGCTTATTGTTGATATTGTACTGTAATTGTTTGTTACTGATAGTACAAAGTACTTTGATTTTGGTGTGGGGTTTTTTACTTGGAAAGGTTTTTCCCACATAAATTTGTGCATTATGGTATTATTCTTTTATGCATGTATTTGAATGTGTTTTTTTCATTGTAGTAGTTTAAAGATTTGTATGAATCCGCACTATCTCTCCTTCATAGATTAGGGTTGGAAGCATTGTTCCACACCTTTGCTTCCTTTTAGTTAGTATCAAAGCCTGGCTAGTTTGGGTCTCGTTGTTGGGTAGTAGGTTTTTTGTGTACTAATCTTTGTTTGAGTGGGAGTCCTTGTAGAAGTATTTCAAAATCTTGTTGCAGAAAAAAAGATGGCAGGAACATCCAGTAGAATCAAGATGGATAATTTTATTGGAAAAAAATTCAAGTTATGGAAGTTGAAGATGGAGGATATGTTCATGGATAGAGATCTGTGGGCTGCAATATCCAAAACAAAACCAACCAATATGACTCAGGAAGAGTGGGATTTGAAGGTTCGAAAAGCCAAGGTTTTGGTTAGACTTTGTTTGGCTAATTTTGTTGATGTTGGCAGTGTTAATCATCACTTCTAGCCATGTCCTTAAACAATAAAATGAAATATAGCCTTATCGGCTATTTATTTTATTAGAGATAGTCATTGGTGAAGAGGCGCTTCACCATAAACAATGATTAATTATTGATAATTGAATTACTTGGGGCCGACTTCATGAGATGTCACCTTTCATTCTTGGTCCGACTTGTTATTATGAAGAGACACAACTTTGGCACCTTCTTATTCAACTTGTATATATATGAGTTGTTGTTGTTCATTCAAATAACAACATTCATTCTTACATTCATCCTTCATAGTGTGATTTCATAAGAGAAGTGTGAATTCATTCAAGTGCAGATCGAAGTCTCAAGGGGGCTGAATTATTGTCTTCTGGAAGGGCGATATTATCATCAAGATATTGCATTGAGTTAGTGCTATTGTTTGGCCTTGTAGTCAGCCTCATTGTAAAGATAATTATTGATTTATATTCAATATATAAGTGATATATTGTTGTTGGGTTTTTTTCTCCCTCAAGTGGAGGGTTTTCCCAAGGTATATGTTGTGTCTATTTGTTTGAATTTGAATTAAAATATGCTTATTCATATATGAGCCTAAAAGTAACATGGTATCAGAGCGGGTTTAAGCAATATCATGGTCAGATTTCTATAAGCAATGTTATCTTCCACTCTTTTTCTCATCTTCTTGCATCTATCTTATCTTCGAAAATGGTGACCGAGCTCAAGGTTGAAGATAGACTTGAAGGTGCATCCAATTTCACCTCTTGGAAGTTTAGGGTGTTGCTTGCACTGGAAGAGAATGATATTGTTGAGTTCATGGAAATTGAAGTTCCCGAGCCTTCTGATGAGAATGAGAAGTCACAATGGAAGGAGAATGGCACTAAGGTGAAAAAGATCTTAGTTGATTCTATGAAGGACCACCTTGTGCTGATTATCTCCAAGTTGAAGACAACAAGAGAAATGTTCAAGACCTTAGAGTAAATGTATGAGATCAATAATACATGCATAGCTCTTGCATTGAGGCAATATCTTCATCATGTCAAGATGACAAAAGGAGATTTTTTCATCTCCTTCTTCATGAAGATCACCAAATTGAGAGATGAACTTTCTACCATTGGGCATATGGTTGATGATAAGGATTTGGTTATGTTGGCACTTAATGGTATTCCTCAATCTTGGGAGCCATTTATCCAAGGTATCAGTAGGAGATCAAAGTTACCTATGTTTGATCGCTTGAGGGAAGATTGCATTCAAGAGGAATCAAGATTAGCAGCATGAGGCAATGGGAAAAGTTCTACAAATGAAGAAATTCGTGTACTTGCCACTCAATCTTCAAAGAAGAAAGGAAGAGAAGGATAGAAAGGAAACTTCAAAAGGAATAAAGACAAAAGATTAGATGGTGCTCCTACATCTAAGAAGAAGGATCTCTCCCACATACAGTGCTTCAGATGTGACAAGTTTGGTCACTATGCAAAAGATTGTCCAACTAGACCTAAGCAATATGCTTCAATTGCAGATGTGGGTGAGATCTCTCCTTAGAAGGATTCAAGTGGTTTCCTATTCTATTCTTCCTTATCAAGAAATGTTCCAATGAATAGCAACACTTGGTTGATTGATAGTGGTGCCTCTCATCACATTATTGGTTTTAGAGAACATCTTTCAGAATTGGTGGAGAAAGATACAAGTGTTCAAGTCATAATTGGAGATGATGCACGTTATTATTTGAAAGGTGTCGGGACCTCTTCTCTTTAGTTAGATTCTGGCATCTCTCTTCAGTTGAGAAATGTGCTATTTGTACTAGGCATCAAATAGAACCTTATTTATATCTCAGCTTTGGAGGGCAAAGGATATCAAGTTGCATTCTCTCCAGGAAAAGTTCTTGCATGGCCAAATAACTCTACCATCAAGACTACCCGAGTGATTGGTGTTTGGAAAGAAAGTCTCTACAAAATTTCCACTCATCCATTACAGGATTTGTTGGATGATTCATCAAGTTTGTGTAAGCTTTGGCATAGAAGACTTTCTCACCTTCACTTCAAAGCAGTTCCAACCATGGAGAAGATGGTCACAGGACTTCCTAAACTCATCTAGGAGCATGAAGGCACTTTGATGAGGGTGCAGCTCGAGACTTAGAAAATAATCTACAAACAAGAGAATAATTTTATTATTCAAAAAATGGAACTTCTTACATGCAGAGGATCTCAAATCCCCAAGTTCTACAACACATGCAAGTTACAGAAAGCTACAGAATAACCCTTTCGCAATATGTGAGCTTGTCCCCGAAAAAGCTACCCAAAAATTAGAAACCCGCCCATAAATAAAGCTCCTCATTAGTTTGGAGCCAAAACAACATTTAAATTTGAGTTTAGGCGGTTTGGCACTGAAAATTTACAATATGAAGTTCAAATTTCAAAAGAGCATTTGCAATTGTATCTTCTAGAAAGTGCGCCAACTTCCCGGGGCCATAACTTTTGATCCGGGACTCCAATTCATGAACCGTTTGAACTGTTGGAAAGGTCTCGAAGTCAATAACGTGCTTGAAATCAGCCATGCCAATTTTAGAAAGTTTTGGGGCCATTCTGGGAACTCTAAGTGCCTCAAATCCAACTCGGAAGATTTTCAGGTGCAAATCTAGGAAACTAAAACTGCAATATCTTTCAACCCAGGAATAGAAAATAAAAACCATAAATTGCGAATTTCATTATGACGAAAAGGGTATCCAAAAATGTAAAAACATCTAAAAATTGAGAAACTTGAAATTTAACTATTTTTGGGTGATGCAAGATTGCCCTTACACCACTGGATGCTCCTGCATCAGACACCCAGGGTAATTTGAGAAGTGACCCCGTCACGTCTCAGATGGTTGAGGAAAACCCAACCGGTCAACTACTGCCTTAGATAGCCAGGATGAATCTTCCATAGGCCTTCCTCTCCATTTCACCATATATTCTTCATACTGCCTATTTTTGGTACTCCTTCCCACACGACTATCCAAGATTGCTTCAATCTCCTCCCTTTCTGAAGTAGGTATTGGAATGCCATACTTCCCTATTGCTGGTGCTTCCTATGTTCCACCTTCATGATACTCTGTCAAATCTGAAATGTTGGACACAGGGGAAATGTTGATTCCATCAGACAACTCTACCTCATATGCATTCCCTGAATCACGCTTCTTCAAAATCTTACAGGGACCGAATTTCTTCATCTTCAATTTGTTATAGGTTCCCACAGGAAACCTTTCTTTCCTCAAGTGGACCATTACTTCATTGCCAATCTGAAACTCCTTATTCCTTCTTTTCTGATCTGTCTTAGCCTTATATTGCATATTCATCTTTTTAATGTGTTCTCACACCTTCTCATGTATATTCTTGATGTGCTCTGCAAAATCTTTGGCTTCAACACTTGTTTTCTTCTCTTGGTCCATCTTCCTCAATTCTGGAGCTGTTTTGGGGCTACCTCTATACACAATCTGGAACGGTGATCTACTAGTGCTTCTGTTGATAGAATTTTTGTAAGAAAATTCTGCCTAGGGTAAGATCAAGTCCCATCCCTTGGGTTTATCTCCTACCAAACATCTCAGTAGGTTACCCAGACTCCTGTTAACAACCTCTGTTTGCCCATCTATTTGTGGATGGTGTGCAGAACTGAACTTCAATTATGTCTTCAACTTCTTCCACAAGGTCCTCCAAAAGTACCCCACAAATTTGGTGTCACGATCTGAAACAATACTCTTTGGTAGACCATGTAACCTCACCACCTCTTTGAAGAACAAGTCAGCAATGTGGACTACATCATGGGTCTTCTGACACAGAATGAAATGTGTCATCTTCGAAAACCTATCAACCACCACAAAGACTGAATCATTCCCTCGTTGTGTCCTTGGAAAACCAAGAACAAAGTCCATACTTATATCCTCCCATGGCCTCTCTGGTATAGGTAAGGGCTGATATAAGCCTATATTCTGGCTCACTCCTTTAGCCATCTGACATACCTTGTAGCTTTGTACAAACTTCTTCACATCCTGTGACAACTAGGCCAATAATAATGCTCACTGATAATGGCAATGGTCTTATCCGACCAAAATGTCTTGCCATTCCTCCACTATGCTTCTCCTTTATCAGGTTCTCCCTCATGGAACTCCTCGGGATACACAATTGACTTCCCTTAAATAACATGTCATCCTGGATTATGAAATCCAGCCACCTTGTCCTGTCCACTGTAACAGGTTCGTTGCAAGCTTTCCAAGCCTCTGCAAAATCAAGATCTTCAGCATACAGTGTCTTGAGTTCATTGAACCCAACCACTTCAATCTGCATCTTTGTCATCAATGTATTCCTCCTACTTAAGGCATTTGCAACCCTATTTGACTCCCACTCCTATGTTTCAAAACAAAGGTATAACTCTACAAAACTCTACCCATTTCATATGCCTCACGATTTAATTTTCCCTAACTATTTAGGTCTGGAAGGCCTGATGGTCGATTATATAGAACAAATTCAGCCGGCAACAAATAATGTCTCCATTTTATTTAATGCTTGAACTATTGCATAAAATTTCTGATCATATACAAATACTTTCTCTTGGCATCATTTAACTTTTCAGCGAAATAGGCAATGGGCTTACCTTCTTGGCTCAACACTGCTCCAATGGCACAACCACTAGCATCACAATCCACGAAACACCTTGTTGAAATTTGGGAGGGATAGAATAGGTTGCTCTGTCACATAGCTTAGTTCAAAAATTTTTCCGCTCCAGTGCTCCACTTGAATTCTTTTCTATCCCCTCTCATTATTTCAGTCAGGGGTCCACAAATACTACTGAAGTTTCTAATGAACTTTCTATAAAAACTAGTCAAACCATGGAAAGATCTCACCTCGGTAGCAGTTCTTGGGAGTGCCATTCCAAAATAGCCTTCACTTTCTCTGGGTCCATCTTGAGACCTTCTGTTAGACAACAAACCCCAAGTACACTAACTCCCTCTTCACAAAACTGTACTTCTTAGATTAATCAATAGTTTCTCTTCTCTTAACTTCTCAAAGGCTCTCGAATATGCATAAGATGCTCATCCAATGTCTTACTAAAATAAAAATATCATCTAAATAAACAATAACAAAACCTCCCAGAAATTCTTTTAGTACCTCGTTCATGAGCCGCATGAATGTGCTCGGTGCATTGTTTAGCCCAAAAGGCATGACTAACCACTCGTACAGGCCCTCTTTGGTCTTGATGATCTTCCATTCATCTCCCTCTAGAATCTGGATCTGGTGATATCTGCTCTTTAGGTCAATCTTTGTGAAGTATTGCGCTCCACTCAAATAGTCCATCAAGTCATCCATCCTTGGTAGGGGAAATCTGTATTTGATTGTTATCTTGTTTATGAAAACAGGAATGCGCATCCTCCACTCCCCATCCTTCTTTTGTGCTAGTACTGTAGGTACTGCACAAGGAATCAAACTCTCCCGTATCAAACCATTTCTCAACAACTCTTGAACTTGTCTATTCAACTCCTCATTTTCTACTGGAGTCATTCTATGAGCTGCCTTATTTGGCAAACTGGCTCTAGGAATCAAGTCCATTTGATGACTAATCTTCCTTATTGGTAGTAAACCCTCAGGTACATTATCAGAAACAATATCCTGAAACTCATCCAACATCCCAGAAACTTCTTCTGGAACCTTCTCACTATCCTCCTTACTCACTCTAGGAATCAATGCATAACACACATGCTCATGCTTCATACCTTCTAAAAATTTTCTTCCATCTACATAACAAATTCTAGCACTACTGCATACCTTTTCTTTGGTCTCCTTCATGGGTTTCAACTTGTGACGAACCCCATCCTTTGTCAAGGAATAAGTGTTTACATGGCCATCATGTATAGCTCGCCTATCGAACTGCCATGGCCTCCCCAACAACATGTGACATGCATCCATGGGGATGATATCATAGAGTACCTCATCATGGTAGCTCAGATCTTGAACTTTACTGCGGCCTTTGCTCATTGGCCAAACTTTGTGGTCTTTTCTGCCTTCAAACTGTCCAGATATGGATCACGGGTGCCTTTCCTCTTAAACTTCAACTTTGTGACCATCTCCTCGACGCAAATTATGGTGCTCCCACCATCAATAATGACATCCCACAACATTTTTCCTTCACTTGCACCTTGTGTGAAGCGATTCTTCTTCTAATACGGTTCTTTTCCTTAGTCACCAGGGATCTCCTAATCACTAGGGCTTCTCCCCTTTTAGCATCATCTGAATGTTCAGATTGGGCCTCCTCATCTGCATACGCAACCCTTCCATGAACTTTTGGCCTTTTGTCTTCCCTTCCTTGGTGTTGTGGACATTCATAGGCTCGATGCCCTTCTTCACCACACTGGAAACACGTTCCTTTGAAACCACTCTTCCAGATCCTTGTCCATATCTCCCTTGTCTCTACCTCTTTGATCACCACTATTTTTGATCATGAGGTAAGTTGTCATTCCTTTGGCTTCAGCTAGTACCCACATCTTCACTTTTCTTTTCATCATCATTTCGGCTTCCTGAAGTTCTTCCATTGCCCCTTCGCTTTGATCTCCTCGTCTTTTTTGCTTGCCATCAAATCTTTTGTTCAACTTCTCTTACACCTTGAGCAAGCGATACACATCCTCAATGGTGGCCATTTTGACTAGGCTTAACTCCTCCTGAATGCTTGGTCGTAACCCATTAAGATATCGGGCTACCTTCTCCTTATTGGCCTCTGTCTGACCCGTTCTGATGATTATCTTATGAAAATCTTTAGTATATTCTTTCACAGATCTACTTCCTTGCTTCAACCCTTGCAATTTCTTCAATAGATCTAACTCGTAGTCCACTGGTATGAACTGTTTCTTTAGTTTCTCTACCATGCGATCCCATTTGGTGATATTGCCTTTTCCTCTTCGATTTCTTTCCAACTGGACCTCTTTCCTCATACTCAAAATATTCTTCTAGCTCGTTGATCCAGTCGATCAACTCTTCCGGGTTCAGACTTCCGGAATAACTGGGGACTTTTGCTCTGGGTCTTTTCCCGATCTTCGAAATGGCCCTTATTAGCCGCATTTGGTCTTGATTAATTGCTTCTTCTTCCTCTTCTACATCTGAACCTTCTTCCTCTCCTTCATCCTCACTTTCCTCCCTCGAGTTTAACCCTCTTCTCAACTGCTCTTGTAAGGCATCAATTTATCTCTGGAGGGCTGCCAGTGCATCTCTTCCACCAGCATTTATGCCGCTTTGACCACCTCTGGCACCACCACGCCTACCAAGCATCACTCTTGGAGGAATCTTTCTTGACCTCGACCCACAACCACGGTCCTAGTGCGAACTGCCTCACGATTGGCGATCTGTCCACACGCTCAAGAAAACCCCGCTCTGATACCACTTGATGAGGGCGCAGCCCAAGACTTAGAAAATAATCCAAAAACAAGAGAATAATTTTATTATTCAGAAAATGGAACTTCTTACATGCAGAGGATCTCAAATCCCCAAGTTCTACAACACATGCAAGTTCTGACTACAGAATAACCCTTTCGCAATATGCGAGCTTGTCCCCGAAAAAGCTACCCAAAAATTAGAAACCCGCCCATAAATAGAGCTCCTCATTAGTTTGGAGCCAAAAAAACATTCAAATTTGAGTTTAGGCGGTTTGGCACCGAAAATTTACAACATGAAGTTCATATTTCAAAAGAGCATTTGCAATTGTATCTTCTAGAAAGTGCACCAACTTCCCGGGGCCATAACTTTTGATCCGGGACTCCGATTCACGAATCGTTTGAACTGTTGGAAAGGTCTCGAAGTCAATAACACGCTCAAAATCCTCCATGCCGATTTTGGCAAGTTTTGGGGCCATTATGGGAACTCTAAGTGCCTCAAATCCAACTCAGAAGATTTTCAGGTGCAAATCTGGGAAATTAAAACTGTAATATCTTTCAACCCAGGAATAGAAAATAAAAACCGTAAATTGAAAATTTCATTATGACAAAAAGGGTATCCAAAAATGTAAAAATATCTAAAAACCGAGAAACTTTAAATTTAACTATTTTTGGGTGATGCAAGATTGCCCTTACACCACTGGATGCTCCTGCATCACACTTGCCGAGGATGCACATTGGAAAGACTTGGATTTATTTCTTAAAGACTAAATAATTTGAGGAAGTACTTGAGGAATTCAAGGAATTTAAAGCCCAAGTAGACAACTTTTCTGGGAAGAGGATCAAAGTTCTGAAATTTGACAGTGGAGGAGAATACATCTCTGGAAGCTTTTATAACTTTTGTATTGAGGAAGGGATTAAGAGGGAGTTTTGTGTCCCTTATAATCCACAACAGAGTAATGTAGAAAAAAGGAAGAACATATCCATTGTAGAAGTAGCTAAAGCCATGATCCATGATCAAGATTTGCAAACCTTCCTCTGGGCTGAAGCATCTAGGACAACTCTGTATGTTCAAAATTGGAGTCTTCATCGCATTTCAGAGAACATGACTCTTGAAGAAGCTTTCACAGGTATGAAGCTGAAAGTAAGCTAGTTAAGAATCTTTGGTTTTCCTGTGTATGTTCATGTGCCTAAAGATAAAAGGACAAAATTGGAACCATCTGGAAATAAGGGAATATTTGTGGGCTACAATGAGTCTTCAAAAGCCTACAAAATTTACATTCTAGGTCAGAAATTGATAGAGACGAGGAGGGACGTTACATTTGAAGAGGATGTTGCATTCAAGAGATATAAAGGCTCTCACATGGAGATAGATAATGACGACCAAGAGTCTCCTCAGGACATGGAAGTTGACCATACTCCTAAGATTCAGAGGGAGGCTATTGATCCTAAAGAAGATGATGATCCAGTTGAGCCTATGGAACCAACTGATGGGCCGAGAGACATTGTGATTGGTTGAAAGAGACCTCTTTAGGCTAGGCAAACAATGCAGGAGGCAGAAAAGTTTGCAGCTCCTAGAGGAACATTCAAAAATATACTTGCTTGTCATTTGAATTGTCATTAATGAAATTATATATTAACTTATATGTTTATCTTATTTTCCTCTTGTAGGAAACACCTAGTGCGAGCAAGGTGCAACATTGTCCAGACTATGGAGGCACAATGTTAGATAAGGGAAAGGTAATTGAACTCAAATTCGATTGAATTAAGATTTTTAAGATCTTATATTGATTATGCATACATTGAAATAGATTGGTAGTTTCATATGTACTTGTCATTTTTATGTACAGGTGGTTATGAGCTATACATCCTTGTTGAAAAGTATCACAACACATGAAGGAGTAGGTATTGGAACACCTCAAGGAGTAGGTGTTGAAACACCTCAAGGAGGAGGTGTCGAAACACTTGAAGGAGATAAAGAAAAAGAGATGCCTAAAGTGGTATGTGTTTATTTTATTTTGTGTTTGGTAAATATGTTCATATTACCAATAATTGCATGCTAACTTGTATCAATTTTATGTTTTTGTTCACATATATAGATTTAAATTTCAAAATTTGGTTTGATTGGTTCTTTGAGGGGCATATTCTAGGACTCTTGACCCTTTGAAGAGATGTATATTTCAGGTAATCAAGATTTCAATTTTAGAGTTCAATTATAATTCAGTGTATAAAGATTTTGATGCTTGGAAAAATTCTATCAAGATTGTGTTGGGACCATCTACAATAACCTCTCTCAGTTTTTTCTATCTCAAAGGTCTTTTCCTGTGGTGATGAGTTTTCAGTTGAGGGAAAAGTTGTCAAATGCAAGCAGTGTAAAGTTGCAAAGTGGTGTAACTTTCATTCTGTAACTCATACAACCAAATAAACTGTTCCAACATGTTCAAATGGGTACGTTAAGGTTATGTATGGTCCCCTTTTGCACCCAAATAGCTCGAATTAGTCCAAGCTATGTTCAATCGGTGAAATCCCTTAAGAGTCTAAAGTGCTAAAAGACAACAATATTTGAAGGGCTATTTTTTAGAAACTGTGATGGTTATAGACTCTTTGTTTGAGGCTATGGGATTGTTTTGGGACCATCTACAATAACCTCTCTCATTTTTTGCTATCTCAGAGGCATTTTTTTGTGGTGACAAGTTTTCCATTGAGGAAAAAATTGTCAAATGCAAGCAGTGTAAATTGCAAAGTGGTGCAACTTTCATTCTACAACTCGTACGACCAAATAGACTATTCCAACACATCTAGATGGGTAATTTTATGCTAAGGATGGTCCTCTTTTGTACCCAAATATGCCAAATCACTCTAAGCTACATTGGACTGACAATTTTTCCTAAGAGTCCAAAGTGCTAAAAGACAACAATCTTTGAAGGGCTATTTCTCAAAAACCATGATGCTTACAGACTCTTTGTTTGAGGCTATGAGATGTTTTGGGACCATCGACAATAACCTGTCTCGGTTTTTTCTATCTTGGAGGCGTTTTCCCTTGGTGACAAGTTTTCAGTTGAGGGAAAAGTTGCCAAATGCAAGTAGTGTAAAGTTGCAAAGTGGTGCAACTTTCATTCTACAACACATACAATGAAATAGACTATTCCAACACATCCATATGGGTACATTTAAGCTAGGGATGGTCCTCTTTTGCACCTAAATACGACACTGAGCTACATTGGACCGACGATTTCCCTTAAGAGTCCAAAGTGCTAAAAGACAACAATCCTTGAATGGTTATCTCTCAGAAATCGTGATGCTTACAGACTCTCCATCTGAGGCTATGGGATTATGTTGGGACCATCTACAATAATCTCTCTCAGTTTTTTCTATGTTGGAGGCATTTTCCCGTGGTGACGAGTTTTCAGTTGAGGGAAAAGTTGTTAGATGCAAGCAACGTAAAGTTGCAAAGTGGTGCAACTTTCATTCTGCAACTCATACGACTAAACATATTGTTCCAACGTGTCTGGATGAGTATATTTACGCTAGGGATGGTCCTCTTTTGCACCCAAATATGTTGAATCACTCCAAGCTTCATTGGATCGACAATTTCTCTTAAGAGTCCAAAGTGCTAAAAGATCATACTATCTATTGTATAGTATGTAGCTCGATGGTATGGCCATGGTAGATGTTATTAGGACTATATAAGGTGACTATGTGGGTTTAAAGATATGGAAAGGTCTGTAGTTGAGTTGGTGAGTTGTCATGCATGGAAAAAATGAGTGAAATTAGGTGCAAAATGGTCGTTACCACATGCTAATGTCAATGAAATGTGGGGGCAACAAGATTTAAGGTTGGATAAAGCTTGTTCAAGTCCTAATAGACATGTTTGATGAGTTTATAAGGTGTGGCAAGGTTGGAAATATTGATTTCCTTAAAAACCTCATGAAAGTTGCTAAAATTGAGGGTTTGTTGAAATAGAGCTTTAAAAAGCGTATCTCACAAAAGAAATTTTAGTTTTGGTAGTTTGGTAGGTTCTTTAATGCTGCCCCATCGAAACTTCAGGTTTGGGAAGTGTTTAAATCTAATTCTCTTTGTAAAATGAGCCTATTTTGGGGTCTTGGACAGCAAAAGAGTGCTCCACCCATGTTTTAGTGAAGTTGCACCCATGTTTGGGTTTGAGGATCAAATTGGAGTTTGAATCATCTTTAATTGTAATTGTGTTGTTTAAATCCACCTAGTCTCTTGCATTAGAAAACTCTTACCTAATCAACTTGAACATCATGCACACCCAAATACCTTGTTTCCACTTTGCTAGATCAAAGACTCAATTACATGGAAATGACCTTCATATGACCTTTTTATATTTATTTTAGAAAAAGTGTCAAGCCATTGTAATTTATTATATATAAATAGGAGATATTACAAAACCTAGTTCAAACGAGCATACTTACAGGAAAGAACTAGGAAGAAAACCTTTGGTTGTAGCTCGATTAAGTACAAAAAAATCTTACAGAATTGTCCCAATAATAGTAACAAAACATACACCTATATGACTATTTCAACCTATGAGTTTCCAAAATACAAACCCTTTACATTTTAAACATACCCTTTATACAATGCCAGACATTTGACCCATATTTCAAAAAACGTCACTGGATATAGATTATTCCCTTACATAGTTATGACCTTTTTACATTGTTTCACTTTTGAAAATTCAAATTTTACAAAATTTTCCTATTGGAGGCTTCAGGGAACAATCTTCCACAAGAGTAGCATGTTGACATTCTAGAGCGACAAGCACCTATACAAACCATCAAGGTAGCAATTAAACTACATACAATAGAAAAGATGCTTAGAATAACAAATCTATATTATTGTAATCTGTCACATACCTCTCTGAAAGGATCATAGTTGACTATTGTTGCAGCAGGTCCATGATCAATCATGCCAGAAATATTACAAAAGTTGTCAAATGAGAAATCTATATTGTCACAATAGAAAAGATGCTTAGACTAAAAAATCTATATTAATCTAAACAACCTGAATGATGATGAATTGGTAATTCGAACTATAAAAGATCCTTAGAATAACCAATTTATATTATTGTAATCTATTTCATACCTCTCTGAAAGGATTAGAGCTGGCTATTGTTGCAATAGGTCCATGATCAATCATGCCAAAAATATCGCAAAAGTTGTCAAATGATAAATCTATATTGTCACAATAGAAAAGATGCTTAGACTAAAAAATCTATATTAATCTAAACAACTTGAATGATGATGAATTGGTAATGCGAACTATAAAAGATCCTTAGAATAACCAATTTATATTATTGTAATCTATTTCATACCTCTCTGAAAGGATCAGAGCTAGCTATTGTTGCAATAGGTCCATGATCAATCATGCCAAAAATATCGCAAAAGTTGTCAAATGATAAATCTATATTGTCACAATAGAAAATATGCTTAGACTAAAATATCTATATTAATCTAAAAAACCTGAATGATGATGAATTGGTAATGCAAACTATACAAGATGCTTAGAATAACCAATCTAAATTATTCTAAATGACCTAATTGATGATGAGATGGTAATGAAAACTATAAAAGATGATTAGAATAACCAATCTATATTATTGTAATCTATTGCATACCTCTTTGAAAGGATCAAAGTTGGCTATTGTTGCAACAGGTCCATGATTAATCATGCCAAAAATATCGCAAAAGTTGTCAAATGATAAATCTATATTGTCACAATAGAAAATATGCTTAGACTACCAAATCTATATTAGTCTAAACAACCTGAATGATGATGAATTGGTAATGCAAACTATAAAAGATGCTTAGAATAACCAATCTATATTATTGTAATATGTCGCATACCTTTTCAAAAGGATCAAATTTGGGTATTGTTGCAACAGGTCCATGATCAATCGTGCCAAAAATGTTGCAAAAGTTGTCAAATGATAAATCTATATTGTCACAATAGAAAATATGCTTAGACTAACAAATCTATATTAATCTAAACAACCTAAATGATGATGAATTGGTAATGCAAACTATAAAAGATGCTTAGAATAACCAATCTATATTATCCTAAATGACCTAATGGATGATGAGATGGTAATGCAAACTATAAAAGATGCTTAGAATAACCAAACTATATTATTATAATTTGTCCCATACCTCTTGAAAAGGATCAGAGCTGACTATTGTTGCAACAGGTCCATGATCAATCGTGCCAAAAATATCGCAAAAGTACATACAAAATATCACTATTAAAGACACCTGCATTGCAATAGTATAGAAAATATCATTATTAAATAAAGAACACTAATGAACTTAAGCATAATGAACCTAAGAATTGTACCTTCCATTCTTGAATATGCTATTCAAGTGTGCCTGAAGGGTCATCTCTTTGCTTAAGAGTATCCAATATTGCTTTGACTAGCATTACTAAGTATCCATAGTTGTTTTGTCTTTGGTTTGGCATGATGCTTCAACAACTTAAATTTTTTTGCTATAACAAGGTGCAAATACATGAGAATGGTTTTTTGTTTCTTGTAGTCCTCAAATGTAGGTATGCCATTCTTTCTAATCATGTATGTTTGCAACCAAGTTCATGCAACCACAATTGAACTTGTAGGATACACAAACCATCATCATCTTCCATTAGTTGTGTTAGCTTATTGCTTTACCTACACACATTGAGCCAACCAATAGTCTGATCTCTCTTCATTCCCCTATGGTGCAACAACTATAAAAACATGTCGTGGTTGTAATAGAGATAGAGGGTAGAGGGTTAAGGGTAGAGGAGAGAGGGATCTAGAGGGAGTGAGTGAGAAAGAGATAGAGAGGCTTGAGAAAGAGAGGTAGTGGGAGAGAGATATAGGGTATAGGGTTGATGGTAGAGGGTAGAGGGTTATAAGGGTTTAGGGTTTAAGGGTTAAGGGTAGAGGGAAGAGAGATAGAATGACTTGAGAGATAGAGAGAGGTATTAGGAGAGAGATAGAGGGTATAGGGTTGATGGTAGAGGGTAGAGGGTTATAAGGGTTTAGGGTTTAAGGGTTTAGGGTTAAGGCTATAGGGGAGAGAGATAGATAGAGTGAGTGAGTGAGTGAGAGACCTGAGAGAGGGAGATTTGGTAGGAGGGAGAGACTTGAGAGAGAGAGAGTAGAGGGTAGAGGGTTTAAGGGTTAAGGGTTTAGGGTTTAGGGTTAAGGGGAGACATATAGAGGGAGTCACTGAAAGAGAGGGAGGGAGGGAGTGGGAGAGAGATAGAGGGTAGAGGGTTAAGGGTAGATGGGAGAGGGATAGAGGGAGTGAGTGAGAGAGATAGAGAGACTTGAGAGAGAGAGAGGGAGTGGGAGAGAGAAAGAGGGTATAGGGTTGATGGTAGAGGGTAGAGGGTTATAAGGGTTTAGGTTATAAGGGTTAAGGGTTTAGGGTTAAGGGTAGAGGGGAGAGAGATAGAGGGAGTGAGTGAGAGAAAGATAGAGAGACTTGAGAGAGAGAGGTAGTGCGAGAGAGATAGAGGGTATAGGGTTGATGGTAGAGGGTAGAGGGTTATAAGGGTTAAGGGTTTAGGGTTAAGAGTATAGGGGAGAGAGATAGAGGGATTGAGTGAGAGAGTAGAGGGTAGAGGGTTTAAGGGTTAAGGGTTTAGGGTTAAGGGTAGAGGGGAGGGAGATAGAGAGAGTCAGTGAAAGAGATGGAGGGAGGGAGTGGGAGAGAGATAGATGGTGGAGGGTTAAGGGTAGAGGGGAGAGAGAGATAGGAGTGATTGAGTGAGAGAATTGAGAGAGAGAGAGAGAGGGAGTGGGAGAGAGATAGAGGGTATAGGGTAGAGGGTTATAAGGGTTTAGTGTTTAAGGGTTTAGGGTGTAGGGTTAAGGGTAGAGGGGAGAGAGATAGAGGGGGTGAGTGAGAGAGAGACTTGAGAGAGGAATAGGGCTTGTAGGAGGGAGGGAGAGAGAGAGAGAGAGGGTAGAGGGTTTTTGGGCTTATGTTTAAGGGTTAAGAGTAGAGGGGAAAGAGATAAAGGGAGTGAATTTGAGAGAGAGACCTGAGAGAGGGAGAGGGGGTAGGAGGGAGAGATTTGAGAGAGAGAGGGAGTGGGAGAGAGATATATGGTATATAAGGTTAATGGTAGAGGGTAGAGGGTTTAAGGGTTTATAGTTTAAGGGTTAAGGGTTTAGGGTTTAGGGTTAAGGGTAAAGGGAGAGATATAGAGGGAGTGAGTGTGTGTGATAGAGAGAGACTTGAGAGAGGGAGAGGGGGTAGGAGGGAGAGAGGGAGAGGGAGAGGGTAGAGGGTTAAGGGTAGAGGGTAGAGGTTTTAAGGGTTGAGGGTAGAGGGGAAAAAGATAGAGGGAGTGACTCTAAGAGAGAGACCTGAGAGAGGGAGAGGGGGTAGGAGGGAGAGACTTGAGAGAGAGAGAGAGGGAGTGGGATAGAGATAGAGGGTATATAGGGTTAATGGTAGAGGGTAGATGGTTTAAGGGTTAATGGTTAAGGGTAGAGAGAGATATAGAGGGAGTGAGTGAGAGAGAGAGACCTATGAGAGAGAGAGAGAGTTAAGGGTAGAGGGTAGAGGGTTTAAGGGCTAAGGGTAGAGGGGAAGAGATAGAGGGCATGAATCTGATAGAGAGACTTGAGAGAGGGAGAGGGGGTAGGAGGGAGACTTGAGAGAGAGGGAGTGGGAAAGAGAGAGAGGGAACGAGATAATATTTAAATATTTTATATATTAGTAATATATATATATATATATATTTATAATTTAACTAAAATATTGAAATAATATTTAAATATTATACATAATAATATAATATATTATTTATTAAATACATAATTCATTAAGAGATTATCATAAATTTATATTATATATTACATTATAAACTATATTGTATATTATATATTAAATTATAAACTTTATTGCATTTTTTAAATCATATATTATAAATTGTATAACATTTTTTAAACTCATATCTAAAACATATCGGATATTTGATTAAAATCAGATATCCTCGATTTGAATCAGGTATCTAATACCTTGGATATTTAATTCAAATTAGATATCTGATTTGAATCGGATATCTGATACCTCTGACACAAAATTTAATGCCTAGGGATTAGCCTTGGGATTGCTTTGGAATTTGGTTCGGACCTGCCAATCCTAAGAAGTCAACACAAAGCTTTGGTTAAGCTAGAGAAACTATGTGAATTTAGTGTTGGAGAGGTTCAACATGGCAGCTTGTAGATAGTTAGTTGTTCCAGTGATGCAGGGGACAAAGCTTTCTATGGAGGATTGTTCAAAATCTCCTATTGAGATGGAGGACATGACTAGAGTGCCATATGGGAGTGTTGTTGGTAGTTTGATGTATGCAATGGTTTGTACTCGAGGCTAGACATTTCCCAAGCAGTGGGAGTTCTTAGTCAGTTTATGGCTAATCCTGGACGGGTACATTAGGATGTGGTAAAGAGAGTGTTTAGATATTTATGGGGTACTTCCAAGTACTCTCTATGCTATCATGGTTATCCTACTGGTTCTCAACATTCTGTAAGTATTCATGGATATGTGGATTCAGATTGGGTAGTTGATATTGACAACAGAAGATCCACCATTGGATATGTGTTCACAATGAATGGTGGTGCTATAAGTTGAATGAGTAAGCGACAAGATGTAGTCGCTTTGTCCACGACAGAAGCATAGTACATGGAAATTACACATTTTGTCAAGGAAGCCATTTGGCTTAAGAGATTGTGTTCAGATATTGGTTTTGATCTAGGAAAAACTACTAGATCTGTTGTGACAGACATAGTTCCATTTGCATAGCAAAGAATCCCACTTTTCATGCCAAAACAAAGCACATTGATGTTCAATTTCATTTTTTTTGTGATATGGTAGAAGATGGAAAGGTAATATTGGAGAAAGTTGACACTTTGAGAAATGTTGGAAATGCACTAATGAAGCCAGTGAGCATAGATAAGTTTAGATGGTGTGTTGTTTCCATGGGCCTTGGGGCCCTGAGTAGTTGATTATAGATGACTCATGACAGGTCTTCAACAAGTTGGAGAATGTTGAGATAAGTGGTTGTCTCAACCTATGCATGAAGGATATTAGTGGTGGTGACTAATAAAATGCATGAAGGATATTAGCGGTGGTGACTAATAGAACACATGAAGGATATTCACGGTCATGACTAATAGAACGCATGAAGGATATTAGTGGTGGTGACTAATAGAACACATGAAGGATATTAGCGGTGTTGACTAATTGAACGCATGAAGGATATTTTGCATGCAATGCATTTTTGTAGTTAGTGGTGGATCGGAGGTGGTTTCTTTGTTTGTAACTACACTTGAGTGGTAGCTGTAATTTCTCCACCAATTGTTATGATCAGTTCAAACTTAGCTTTACACTTTGAGTTGGATTCAAATATTTCATGTGATGAAGCCTTCTATTCATTTCATTTGTTAGTTATTAAATATTCTATGCCTTAGAATATTGAGAAGATTGAAATTTAATCATTTCTGAGACACCGTTATGCTGCCAATGTTATCCCCTATTTCTGTTGAAGATTGGTGAACACCTGGAGAAGCTTAGTGCTGATATTGTATTGTAATTGTTTGTTACTGATAATACAAAGTACTGTGCTTTTGGTGTTTGGGGTTTTTTACCTGGAAAGGTTTTCCTCATGTAAATTTGTGTGTTTTATTCTTTTATACGTGTATTTGAATGTGTTTCTTTCATTGTAACAGTTTAAAGATCTGTATGAATCTGCACTCTCTCCTTCATAGATTAGTGATGAAAGCGTTGTTATGCACATCTTCTTCCTTTGAAAATCCATGAATGAAGTCTCTTTAGTATGTGATGTTTAGAATTACTGACATGTTATTAATATATTAACTGCAAAAAGCAAGATAAATTTTATTATGTTATAGCAAGCATCAAATCTAAGTATTAATTGAGATATAGGAATCATATCAATATGTCATTATTTTGAAATGATACTAATAAAATTTAAGTGCATGTAGATAGCTTATGTCTTATTATTGTTTCTCTTTGTGCTAGCATGTGTTTGGGCTTTGTTGCCGTTCATTTGTGCAAATTGGAGTAACACCTCCAGTCCTCCTATTTTTGAATAATAAGAGGTCATTTATAAATTTGGGGTCTAAATTTTCCTTTTTCGATTTGGGTAAAAGCACAAAGTTGTGTCAAACTTTCAACCAACTTATCAACAGAACTGAATTTAAGTATTTCTAACTAAAAATTAATTTTGGTCAAACATATGATGTAGTAAGATTCATTCTAGCTAAGTTAGGTACTTCCACAAATTTTTCAACTAAAATTGTTTGCTAAAAATGTATGGAGCACCACTTTGAGTCCAATTTACAAAAAAAATAAAATTATTTGAAAAAATTGAAGTTTCAATAACTCATGCTAATGTAAACAACATTTAAAAAAAATATAAAAATACCCTTTTGTAGATCCATAAGTGCAGTTTTCAAAAATATATTTATTTTAATAGTTTAATTATTTTTATATTTTATATTTTATTTTTACTAAAATTAGGTTATTAGCACAAAATATTAGGTTGATTACTATGCCAAGGAAAACTACAAAAACTTATTAAAAAAATTGAAAAAAATAAGACGCACTAGATAAAAGAATCTATTTTAAGATGGTATAATTTTTTTTCCATTTTAGAAAAATATTTAATGTGAAAATTGACGTCCGATGAAAATAGTTGTTTTTTGATTCATGCATATTTTAATATTTATTAAAAAATATATATTTATCAAACTTGGAAAAAATATATATCCATGCACTAAAATTTTAAGTTATAAATACACACAAAAATTTGAAAGAAAAAAAAAATTACTATAACAAGTTTGACGTCCCATGCAACTTCATTTTTCGGCATTTTATTAGCAACTAAATTATAGTTTTAATTTATTAAAAACTACTTAGTTAAAATAATTTTTTAATTTTTAAAAAAAATACAAACATAAAATATACTAAGAAATACATATTTTACTATTTACATCATTTCAAAATTTAAAACATATATGCCACTTTTTAGTGATTCAAGATTTAAAATTGGATCAATGTTGGTCGTTTCCTTTATAAAGTGTGACACAACTTTGTGTTTTTACCAATTTGTCAATATGGAAAAAGGGGCCCACTCCCATTTTATAAAACCTAAAAATATAAACATTAGAAATATGCTTTAGACCCTTAACAAGAGAGCACAGGTTGAATCTCTTTAACTAGAAAGCTGAAGAAAAGAATCTCAGATAAAGAACTTCGGAGGGAAAACACACATTATATTAGGCTACCCCTTTTTAACATGAGAATGGAGAGTCATCTTTCTATTGACTTGATACCTTAAATCAAAGGTGTCTTCTTTTTTCTTTCTAGCATGGTCCAAGTAGAGTTTCTGAAAAGTTAATCATTATGAAGAATCTCCAACCCTAGAGTTCCAGAAGGGGTAATGTCCATGGGTGACTAAAAGTAGGTCAATGGACTCAAAAAGTGGGTCCATAGGTAATGTCCATGGGTGACCAAACGTAGGTCAATGGTCTCAGAAAGTTCATTAGTACACAATAGAAGTATATCCAAAGTTTCAATCAATAACCATATTTTGTCATTTAAGTTTCTATTCATAAATTTAAGTAAAAGTATATTTCATTATCCTTCTAATGGGTACTATCAAGGCTAAATGGATCCCATCATCCATAAGCCAAGATGATGTCCATGTTTCAAATGATTGAGAAAGCATCATATCAAGATAGACCATAAACAACAAACTTTTAGAAAAATGGTGCAAACAAGACGACAAAGGTTGAGAATTTGAAAAGTTATGATTCCCTACTCTTCTAAGGGAGAGTGTGGAGATGAACATTTTTTAAAGAACATTTGACTATTCTTCAAGAGGATAGCCTCAATTTCACTATCAAATAAATAATTGTAAATAGTCATGTATCTATAGAAAATTATAAGATCAAAAATTTCCTATTTAATAATTCTCGTTTTATGTTTTTATAGTCATTTTGGTGTTCATTCCTTAGACATGTTTTAGATATCATGTTTCTAATTTCTAATCCTAAAACTCCATCTCTAGTGTTCCATACCAACTACACCAAACTCTCTAGACAACTTATAACTAGTCTTCACCTAGAAATTAGAGTCCAAATTCTCCAAGGACACCAAAACCCCCTAGCACTAATGTCTAGACAAAAGCATCCCTACAAACTTTTTAACATATTCTAGAAACATTAATAGACAATTTTGAATTATCATATGGAGTAATTTTTTTTTTTTGAATTGAATAATTTTGGAGTCATTACAAATAAAGAAAATCAATCTTATAATTTCAACTTATTTCATATAGCATTTTAAAAATCTACTCTAATAATAAGTAAAAATTATTTGAATTACTCCATCCCCATGTGTTGTTATCCTTATTAAAATTTCAAAAATGTCCCCTAGACTCAAACCATAATTTTTATTCTAATTTTTTTCTAATCAACGCTTGACTTACTTTAGTTAAATGTTTTGAAACCCTGCTTTCTCATAATGTCCACTTAGCTCATTCTCTCTTGCAAAAACCTACTAGTTTTTCTTCTCAAAGGGTTGATACTAACTTTTTAGATGTCCACTATTAATTCTTACCTTCTTCCATGTCTGAAATTCTAAAATTAATCCTTTATTGCATCCTTGATTGGACCTCCTTTTATCCTTATCAGTAGTTTACTCCAAAATAATTTGTCACACATTCATTTGTGTTTGAATTTTCCATGTCCTAATCTATCAATGCTGTTGATTATGTAGCATATTTTCAAGATTTTATTGATAGATAAGACTATATAGGTCTATATGTATATTATATTATTGACTTGAGATGTCTATGGTCATGTGTGTGTTAATCCATTGATTGTATTGACTAAAAATACTCCTTAGTTGAAGGCTATGTTTGATCTCCTTTTAACCTCATTTGTAGCTTACTTAGAAAAACCTCACTTTCACTATAATGCTGACTAGGTTTGAATCTTTCCATTCCCCAATCAATTAGCGATGTTGATTCTCAACATGTTTTCAAGATTTAATTGATAAATAGGCTATCTATTCCTATGTATGCATTAGATTATTAATTGGTGTTATGGTTTAGATAAATGCTTTACTTTTATGATTCCTTGTTGCGTACTTACATGAATTTGAATAGAGAGTCATTTATGTATTTACTAAAGCTAATTGTGATTGTTGCATTAAGTTATGATGTAATCCTTATTATGTAAGACATTGACAATATGATTTATTAGCCTACTCTAATGTATGACTATACTCATTGAATACAATGTTATTATGATGTTGCACATGCCTTGATTTTCATTTATGAAAGGATGATATATTGGTCTAATCTCTTAATTTTGAAGAGCACAAAAATATATTGAGAGGGGGGGTGAATCAGCATATTAACAAACTTTTACGCTCTCAACATTTTTCAACTTGAAACTCTAACTCAGTATCAAATTTGCAATAATATAAAAATATGAACAAGTTGATACTAGGATTTTACGTGGAAACCCTTATGTGATAAAACCATAGTACAAATAATGTACTTTATGAATTATATAAGTTTTATAATGAATGTAGGCACCAACCTACTTGAATCACTAGTAGGCACCAACCCACAAGGAGCACCAACTTCTATCTCTGATTTAGTAAGCACCAACCTACAAGGAGCACTAACTCCTAAAGTTCGTAGGCACCAACCCCCACTTGCCAAGCACAAACTTATCAAAAATAATAACTTAAAGAACAATGTTCCACCTGTTGGGCTCAGCGAACACTGAGAGGGGGGGTGAATCAGTGTTCAACAATTTTGACTTTCAATTCAGATCTTAAATCATTTTCAGCACATAAATAGAAATAAATATGCAAGCACATAAACAAGATAAGAAAGGCTCACTGCCTTACAAAATGTTTGTGATTACACTGCACACTTCCTAGAGCTCATTGCTCAAACTAAGAAAGGCTCAGTGCCTTAAAAAATGTTTGTGATTACAACAAAAATGAAATGAGAAGATAGCATCTACAAATTCCTGGATTCAGTTCTGGTGAAGCACATAAAACAAATTTTGGACCTTTTTCCAAATTCACACTTCTGCTCTGCTCTGCTATAAGAACCCTTCTACTGCATAAGCAAAAATTCACTCAACAGATCTTCTGATGTATGCTTATACAACTGCTATGAACTTTTTCACACACAAACCTTCTTACTAAACCATGCACATACCAAATATGAATTACCGATCTCATATATATATCCGCTAGCAAATATTTTAATCACTTAAGTCAACTTCAACAAAACATGAAATATTCTCCAACAGTCAGCTCAAATCAGAAGTTTTATTTCATGCACACCCATAAAGGTTGGATAATACATAGCTGGGACCCAAAACATTTTTCTCAAGCTTGAAAACAATTAAACAACTACTCCTTATACATCTACAACACACTATATTCATTGAGTCGTCCATAATGAGAAAATAGACAAGAAAATTATTCTACCAAATCTCCTAACTTGTACGTCGATTGCTGGAACACCACAAAACTTACCAATAAGGTAGCATACATTCTTAACAACCTTTCCTGGAGATACACAACACAAAATGATGATTTGGTGAAGCATACAGATCGACTAACTAACCGGATAGCTTGTTCTTCATGCTTTTTGTCGTTAACACACTGTCTTCTACATTTCCTGCCAGTATAAGTAGATCCTGATTTGTAGACTGAGATAATGACTTCAGTCACCATCAATGACAAAAATAGAAGCCATAAAAAATCTCCCCAAGCCATATGCCAACAATCGCCCCCTTTGGAATTGATGGCAACACTTAGTGAAAAATGACTAAGTGTTGGAACCAAAACACAAAATTCCAAAACACAACAAAACACTACTCCCCCTTAGAATGTTAAGACATTTTTCACTGCTCTCCCCCCCTTTGAAATCAATGACAAAAATTTACTGCTTACTCTCCCTTTTTTTCTTTTTGGAAAGACAAAATTTTACTGCTCTCTCTTTTTCCTTTTGCTAAATAGAAATTTGAGAAATTACAACTGCTACACAAATCAGAAAATGATTTTATACTTATCCTTTATCTTCTTAAGAGATTTCTTCCAAGCATCTACTGCAATCCCAATAATTATTATCAAACTGTTGTTTTCTGATGTACGGTTGATGATTTGAATGAGGGATTCAAGAATTGTAATCATTTCTTCCAACTTCTCTCCTTTCTTCAGAATCTCAATTTGTTGCTCCATTCTACATTCAGTTAGATCTTTCACTTTCTAGAAAGTGTCCATAAGAGTGTTTCTGGAAGAGTAAACCTTTGCATGCTCAGTCTTCATCTCATGAATCTTTTTCTTGACAACTCCATCCTGGTCCTGAAACATATTGTAATCCTGACCGATTTTGATCAATTCACTCTCAATTTGCTCCCGCTTGTCCTTGTATTTTCCAACCACATGTGGCCACTGAAGACAATAACTGTAGACCTTATTTGTTGATTCAATGCATTTACTTAACACATTCATTCTTTTTTTTTTAGTTTGGTGAGAGACAACCTAAATTGGTCCTTTAGATGTAAAATTACTTCTTCCTCTTTCCTATTCAGAGGCACAAAGTCCATAGCCTCCCTGATACATTCAATCAATTGTTCTGGAAGTACATTATGCAAAATTTCCAATTCAATATTGTTGTGCACAAATTATCTTCCTAGAGTTTCCTTAATGACGTCCTGTTCATATGATGGTCCATTTAACCATATGTCAGCAATCTTTTGCATTCCATCTTCCTCCTGAACAATCTGCAGTGTCTTTGTTTTGAATAAAGCACCTTCTTCATCACTTTCTTCTGCTATAACTACATCCGGTTCAACTGATTCCAGTGCATCTCTTGGAGTGTAGTCATCAAAATCTTCATTTGGTATATCGACAATAACTTGCTTTTTGTCTTTTTCTTTAGTTCTTGGAGATTTGTGTCCTGGAGGAATGCCATATGCAAACTCTGGATCCCTTTTTCTGCTTCTTCTCTACCTTACTAGAAGAGGACCCAACTTCAACTATTCTTACCGAAAGAGAGATGCCAACTACTCCAAATTTTTCCAAAAATTTTCTAAAGAAATTTTCATAAACTTGCTCATAGTTTTCCAGAGTATTGAAATGCTTAAAAATTTGCTTACAAACAGGTTCATTTTCTTTCCATAACACATTGTCATTTTAAGGCAAGCAATTCAGAAAATACATCATAATGCATATAACTAGGGTACCAAACCTAAAGGCGTAATCTGCATCTTTCGTTAATTGCACATTTTCCATCAATTGATCCTTTATCAATCCACATAGATGAAAGTCTTCATCTTCTATTATCATTTTGTGAAAAATGTAAACTATGTCTACCGAGGTTGATCCTTCCCTATTTCTGAAGAAAATTTTATTCGAAATTCCATGTGCAATATACCTCATTATTGGATCTTTGATTGTTGAAATTAACAAAGCTCTTCAATCTCCTGTCACTCTAGTTAGGGTTTCAACTTCCTTATTCTGAATCGACTTCTTTTTTGAAACATCTTCAATATTGCATAATCGTGTTAAATTCGTGATCACCTCTCTTGAAATTTGATAGGGTTTCTCCAGAGTAAGGATATCATCATCCATTTTGTTCAAGATAAACTTGACCACTTCCACATTGACGAAATAGGGAAACTCATTCTAGATGTCCGGATTCTAATGTTTTGTACCTTCAAGCCACTTCAATTCACTAGTTGGCAATAAATTTCTTATATCCTTGATCTTCCTACTACTATATTCATCCAAAGTCATTGTTCCTTTGATTTGCTTCATTTTACTTTCCGTACTAAACAAGGTTATATACTAAGCAAAAAATTTCAAAATTTTACGAGTAACTGAAGTACCTGAAGAATTCGTCACCAAATTTGTTGTACTCCTTTGAGATTTCATTGTAGAGGCTTTCCTTTGTTCTCCTAAAATGCAAGGTGAAAAATGAGGGTTCCAAATACCCTTTTATGACTTTGCGCACCTAACCTTTTTAGTTGCATTAAATACTTTTCCCTAGGAGTTTTGGTAACTCTATTTTCTTAGACAACAAAAGAAAAATTTATTTGTGAACCTTCTGCATCACATGTTCCTGCATAAATGATCATTGATACCTTTTCAAACTTTTATCTCAGCTACTAACAATTTATTGCATTTCGGTGCTAGTGACCGATAGGGGGCCAAAGGATCTTCCTTGAAACACTCCCCCTAGGCCAATGGCTTGAGCTCAATTTTTAGAGGAATTACCGAAGGGATTTCCAGAGGTAGCTTCTAGTACGAGCTTATTTCCTTCATTAGATCCACTCTTTCTTATCCACATTTTCTTCATTTGATCTCTTATTTCTTCCATAGTCACTTTTCCCTTTCCTTTGTCATTTTTCTATGAATTTCTTTCTTGATATACCAGACTTCTTCTATCCATGTTCGAGTTCTTGTAGAATCTTGCAATGTGACCAAATCTATTGCAACTATAACACACCAGATTTCTCTATCTAGACCACTCATTCCACTGATTTCCTCCTAATCCGTATTGATTAGAAACATGCCCAAATCTTCCACAAGTATAACATTTAACATTTCTTAAATTGACAAACATACCTCTGTATTCAATAGACTTGTGACCTAGCTTCTTGTAATTAAAACATTGATCGAGAAATGATAGATTGCTTGAATTTATTTTACTTCTACACTAAGAAGCCATATGACCAAATTTATTACAAGAAAAGCAATAACCATTAAACTTATGAGCATTTGGTTGTCCTACCAGATACATTCTGCCTTTGTTCATCTAATTTCTTTGTCTAGAATCCTTATGTTCAGATCTAGAGCTTTCTTCCTTCTCATATCCAAGACCTTGCTTATCATTTGCATCCTTCTGTCCTTAGTCAACTCATCAAGCTTAGTAGAATTGATCCTAAACTTCTCCTTGTACTCATTTGCAATAGTGAGTTCATTACTGAGAATAGCATTTGTCTTTCAAGTTCTTGTTCATTGTTTTTGGACTGTTACAATTCAATCTCTAGCTGACTGAATCTATTATTTACTATGTTGCATTCTTTAGATTTTTCTTTTAAGGATTGAGCTAGATTCTCCTCATTTTTCTTCCTTTCTTTAATCTCCTTAGCTAGTTTCATTGCAATAGATTCCATCTCAAGCTTCAGAGTAGCATTCTATCAAGCAAGTTTTTCACATTCTTTAGTTATCTCTGGGTAAGTGCACCAAGATGGTTCCCAAAAAGGGGGCTTAAGTGGCCACTTTTTTTTCTGAAATCAGGAAATACTAACCTTGGACATGAAATTGAGGATAGTTACACAAAATTTTGAGATGGAACAAAAACAAGGATCGAAGTGCTCCAAGTCTACTTTCTAAACTACTAATTTATTTTGAAAATGGTTGAGATTAAGGGGTTCAAAAGAGGGACGTACACAAATTGGTGCTATTTTTCTCAGAAAAACATAACATAACAACTCTTGTACGACTTGAGCACGGTGAAATTTTTTGTAGTATATTTAAAATCGCTATTGTCAAAAGTTAGCTAACAGTATCTAGTTGATGCATGATTTTTCTAATAATTTTTTAATGAATATTTGATTTGTTACTAATTTTCTAAGTGGGAACTTCCTGAAAAGCAGAGTTTTGGTCGTGCTCCCCCTAAATTTTTTTGATGGTAATTGATTTTTATTTTTTTATTTTTTTTTAAATTGTATAATAGAGTCTAGTTTCTAAAAATGTAATTTATTTGAAATTTCAATGAACGGTTAATTTATAACAAAAAAAAAACCAAACACTATTTTTTGGTGAAAAAGAGACATACAAACAAAAGAAATTATGGATGAAAGGCTTAACATTGTAAAAAGTGAAAAAAATTACATTGTTGGATAGCTAAGAGAGAACCTAACATTACCCATGTGTTTGCTTTTGTGATATTAGACGAGATACAATCGATGGTGAGCACAAACCCGATTATGTGAAAAATTGTAAATTTGCAAAAAAAAAACATATATGGTCATTGGAATGCCCTCAAGCCTTTGGGTTATTATTCAAGAGCAATACCAATGCTAAGGCTTGGGGATTCCAAAAGAAAAATATAATGCGCTCGCGTTATAACGTGCTCGCGTTATAACACACTCACGTTATTTCCTAGTTTTGACATTTTGCTTATCTGGGATACATGCCAAGCAAGACATAACGCGCTCGCGTTATGTCTTCATTACTGTTATGTCTTCGTTAATGTTAATGTATGTATATATCCTTGTATGTATGTATGCCTATATGTATTAGTGCATGTATATTGTATGGATGTAGGATTTTATGTACATATGTATTATGCTTGTATGTATTTATGTATATCTTTAGAGGGAGGGATAATTTTAAGAGAGAGAGAGAGAGAGTTGTCTAGGTAGGGTGGGATGGGGAAAGGGGGT
>VDFB02284957.1:0-20138 GCA_007258455.2 Sequoia sempervirens
GGATTCTCCGAAATTCCACTTGGGGCACGGGTTTCCGGACTTGTCAGAAACGTCTTTTCGCGCATTAATGGCTGAGGTATCTTGGTTCAGACGGTTATAAGGGCGAATTTAGGGCGTTTTCTGATTCATTCTAACTTCGACTGCTTCCTTGTTTTCTGCTCTGGCGATTCAGAACTTTCGTTTGAGCTTTGGGGTTTGATCTTGGATTGTTTGCGCGTGGATTGCTTGAGTGTTGCTGCCAGTATCTCGTTGCCTGGATGTGTTGTCACGTGGATTGATTTTCCAAGCTCGATTTCTGCTCGTCTTGATCCATGGTATGTATTCGTCGCCCTTCCGTTTGTTTGCATGGTGATTTGAGATTTTCTTGTACTGGGCGTTGTTGAATTTTGGGGTCGGCTCATATTTTGACTTTGGGTGTCGTATTTATTCAGTCGGTTTGATCCGTTTTTTTTATTTGAAGCCCATCTCTCGTGCCCTATGAGTTTCGTTTATCCGCTTGATTGCATATTTACACTTTAGACGGAATTCTGGGTCGTGTTGCTTAATTGTTTTGGGTGCGGGATGTGTTGCCATGCGAATTTAGGGTTTTCTTGGTGTCTCGGCTAATGCGATGATTTGATCTTGTGTTTGAATGACTTTCGCCTCATTTTATGTTGGCTTCCCCGTCCGGTGAGGATTAGAGGGCTTTTAGGTAAATCCCGAACTGATATTTTAACCCTAAAAGCTTGCTCTGGTTCTAATGGCGGATATGTGATTGTTCGATTTAGGGCATCGTCATTTTAAGTATGGGATCCTTCCTTTGAGTGCTTCTGAGTGTTGGACACTCTTTGCATATTCGAGTCTGGTAATTGTCGCCGGTTTTGGGTTCATTCGAACTTTGATATTGAAGATCTTGTGGTCGCTCCTGTGTTGGTGCACGTTTTGCCATTTTTCGGGTTTCCGAGGCTGTCGCGGAATTTCTGGTCTCCCGGATTTTCCCGGTTTCCTTTTATTCCGCGGACAGAGTTAATTTCCGGTGCATTTGATGCTGTCCGCGAAAGTCCGTCCCATTCAGATTTTTCCGGGTTTCCTGTCTGATTGCATTCTTTTGTATATTTCGATGAGGGAATTGATGGAGTGATTGTTAATGCCTATTTCTTGATTGCCAAAGAGTAAAATTGATGATTTTCCTTTGATTTCCGAGCATATTAATGATTTACATGGCTAATAGTGCTTTGGTGGCAGGAGTCCGTCTGGGTCGGATTTCTCCAGAATTCCGCCCCGAATGTATTTTCCCGGATTATACGATTTTCCCGGATTATTTGATTTCTCCGGATCTCGGAAAATTGGCAATTGGCATTTGGTTTTAATGGATTTGTATGATGTATGCTAACCTTTTGAATGAATATGAGCTTAATAATTAAATCCTAATAATAGTTCTTGGATGTGCAGGATGAATCAAGCAAAGCTGCTGCTGGGAAGTCCAAAGGTGGTGCGGGGGCATCTGCAGTTTCCGAGATAGAAAAATTGAGATTAGACATGAGGAGTCAGGTCCCAGAGAGTAAGATATCTTCCGTGTGGGCAGATGTGTCTGATACCAACGTTGGTGCCTGGCGTTATGAAGAATTCAAACAGAGAACAGCTGAGAAGGACCAATCGGCATTGAGGCAAGGGATGATGAACTCAGGGTTGGTACACGTGGCAGGGTTCCCTCCAGCAGTCCAGTGTTACGAGCTGATTTTGGAGTGTGCTAGGCAGTACGCCTTTGACACACAGATGGTAGTTAGTACTGAGGTGCGGGTGTTGGCAAATTTCAGTCCAGCCTCCATTGCCCGAGCTTTCAGCATGCCGGATCTCCCCTCGGTCTGCGCCCTAAACATTGACACTGCTCGCACGTATTATGAGAATGAGCCAGTTAAGGCTCAACAACTTATCAACTCATGGCTTGAGAAACCCAAGTCTCACCACTCTAAATTGCCCAAACAGTTGCACAGGGTGAAGTTCAGGCCGGATATTTATGATGCCATCACACTGTTAAGCAGGGTGGCCGGACTTAAAACTGCCGGGGTATTGGAAAGTTGGATGGTCCATGTGATCACTAAGATAGGCCAAGGAACGAATTACCACTGGGCAGGACTTATCAGTGCGGAAATAGATAGGCAACTGAGGAATGTTTTGGAAGGAAAGAAGTTCACCATGTCCTCCTTTGTTATATATATACTGGCCATCTCTTATCCCTATAAGGGGCTGACTCCGGCAGGAGCTATTGGACAGGACATTATCTATGAGGTCTATCCGGAATTGCACCTCGGACACGGAGATTATAGGAGGGCCAACGATGCCTTCACTATGCACATTACCCGGACCCTTCAGAATGCGGAGCACATCAGATTGTCCGATGGGGCGAGGGGGTTGATTAGGAATTATGGGGCCTGGTTCATCCAGTTCCCCACTTTCACTTATCTCCGGATTGATGGATGCCCCGTTGCTCCCTACAGATTGCCCAGGTATCCCACTGACCACATAGTGCTACTGGAGGTCGTAAGACAAATTTGTGAGTTCGATACGGTGGTCAAGAAGGAGAAACATAAAACTGGTTTTGGAGGTGACTTCCCTCTTGGGATTGGCGTGGATGTGATGTGTCCTTCCATTCAATCAGCTCATACTGCAGGTGAGGAATTGGCAGCCTATGGATTCTCTTTCCATTCAAAGAGAATGAATTTTGACATCACCGGAGGGGCACAGAAAAGGGCTACCCGGGAATACAGGCACAAGGAGGACTTGGAGGACTACTGGGTCAACATCAAGGATGACCTTGATGCACGAAGGAAAAGGTATTCCCGGCTGCCAGTGGAGGCAATTAGGCAGTACAATGTGAAGCTGATTCCAGATCAGCTGGAGGATGATGGAAAATTGGTCCGGGACCATGTCCTATGAACCATCGGAGATGATTCGTTAAGCGGATATTAGTGGAATGAGCACGAGAATTGTGAGTTGGAGACTTAATAGCCCGATGCTAAAATATACCTTGCTTGGATCAAGCATGAAGTGCGGGTGTTGGAAAATCGCAGATGTTCCGTCACTTCGACTGATGGGGAATCTCGACCCCATGTCCGCCGAGAGGAATCAAGAAGAAGGACCCCAAAGGGAAACTGACGAGCCTCTCATAAAATCAAGATTCGAAGCCCTAAGGGGACTCAACCTGCAGCAAAAAGGAAACCTATCGGCAAACGCAGGTGGAAGACCCTGACTATCAGCAGGTCCTCGGACGAGGAGGAGGTGGAGAAAGCTGAGGAGGAGGATGTTCCTCCACCGCCCAAGAAATCCAGAACTACAAGGGCGGCGAAAAAGAAAGGCCAAACGACTTCGAAGGATGAGCCTCCGGTTGTGGATGTAGAAAGCTCCGGAGGGGAGAAGACCAAAGTATACACCAGAAGATCCAGAACTCCGTCCCCAAAGGATGCTGCACAGCCAAAGGTTTCTTCTCCAATATCGCCAGCCACTGAACAGGACAAGCCTGTCTCTCCTCCATAGGGTGTAACAGAACCGGTAAATCCGGATGAGCAGGAAATCAGCGGAGAAGCAGAGCCGTTTGAGGAAGGGGCATTATTCAGTGAGGCTGCCGGGCTCGAGGTAGAGACAGAGGAAGGGCACACTTCCCCTTTGGTATAGTACGAGGACTCTCCGGAGAGTGAGAAGGGCTGCGGATCTCCAGAACCAGAGAAAATCATCCCCGCTGGAACTCCATCGCCGGTGCTTCCTGAGTTGGGATTTGAGGAGATGGACCAAGGTGAACAACCCCCAGAGAAAGATGATGACAAGGCAACAGAAGAAGGAGAAGTCGAGGTGGCAGTAGCAGAAGAGGAGAAAGCCACAAAAGACCCGGGGAAAACTGACACAGAAGGAATCCGGACGGACCCTGTAGCCCCGGAATGGTTAGAAAAAGAAATAGCAAGGAAGAAACAGGTGATAGTGGAGGACACTCCTCTCGACTGGGATGCAATGTTATCTCAGATTGGAAAGGGGAAAAAGAAGAAGGCAGCTAGGATAATTTCCCGGGTGGAAAGGGATGAGGTGCATAACCGTGTAATACACATCGCCACCCCTGTTGCAGATAAAACAAGAGAAGAGGTAGTAGGCCAGGATTACAGTGTCCAAACCATTAACCTTGGGCCGGCTTCCCTAGAACAAGACATTGAGGAATTCGAGGGGTCAAGTGCTGTGATTCTGGATAGGTTGAAGAAGGAGACTCAGACAAAGAGAGAATTGAAAAGGGAAAATGAAAGGTTGAGGAAAAGCTTAGAAGAGGTCATGAGACCTCTACAGTCCCTCCATCCGTCCTCCTCTTCTACTCCTGGATTTCTGCCGAAGGAAACAATTTCTGGCATAGAGAAGATGAAGGCTTCCACACAAGCTGCCATGGACTGGTTGATGAGTGTTCGGACGAAAGGGGATGAAGCTATTAAGGAGATCCTGTCAGTTGGCAAGGATGCAGTCCAAGGAAAAGAGCTGATGGAAAGTATCCTTTCTCGGGATATGAATGATGTCGATTCTCTGTTGCAGAAGACAAAGATTATTCTGGGACATGGCAGGGAACAATTGGGCAGGGATGGAATTCTTCCCTCTTCCAGGTTGGATGAACCATGGGAATGGTTCAAAGCATTACAGATCAGGCAGGGAGCCCTGAAAAAGATAAAGAAACGAAGAAAAGCCATTGATGCCGACCTTACTGCAATCTATGAGGGTTGCATTGCATTTTTTGAAGTGATGACAGGGAGGAATAAGATGGCTCCCAAGTACCTGAGTTTGGATCAATTGAAGGAATGGTGGCATGAGGTTTATGCCCCGGATTCTGATGAGGTTGTCACTGGCCATATGCTTGATGATGCGGCTACATATTTGGCAGTGATAGATAGATACCTGACCAGCAGAAAGGATTGGAAGGGGACCATTGAGCGGTCCAATGAGGGGATTGAGTCAATTAAATGCCGGCTCAAAGTTTTTCCATTGCCACCTGTTGCTGAGTTGGAAGGAGTTTTCTTGAAGGTCCAAGGGTCACCAGCGCGGAGAAAGGACAAGGGAAGCAGCGGTTAATGTTTATCTCAAGATTTGTGCTTCCCTATTATCATAGGGCATGCATTGGACCGGATTTCCTTGGGGATTGTGCCTTGGCCGACTTGGATGATGGCATTAAATGTGTGCCTTAGTTTGTTTCCCGGGCCGACCTGTTTTGGCGGTTTTTATTTTTTTTGTAAAATGTTTGGCTGGGCCGACATGTTCTGGAAAAAGTTTGATAAATAGGCATTTTTGCCTTATTGTAAGGGAGACAGTTCAGAAGATTTTGATAGTAGAGATTAGCAAGAGCAATAGTTAGAGTTTTAGAATTTCTTAAAGCAGATATCATATTCAGAACAGTTGAATTGTTGCAGCATTTGATGATTAATACAATTGAAGGCATTGTGGTTTTCCTGGTGAAATCCTTTGTGTTACCTCATCTTGCATGGTTCTTTTGTTCTATCTTTTACATTGCTTGAAGATCTAGGGTTTATTATTCAGAAATAAATTAGTTTAGTTGGATAAAGGGTGTATATGATTTCATATTTGGAATGTTGGTAGCTATCTTTGGTCTATACTCCCAGTAACTATCTGATTGTAGTAGGCTGGTGAAGTCAACCTGGACCATATATATTCAAATGTGCTTGAGTTCGGTTGTAGATGCAAGTCTATGATTTGAAAATTTATACTCCTCAGAAGATTGCACTGTTCTTGTAAAGATTGCCTTGTGGGTCGAACAGGAATTGGTTATTTGAGATAGGTCCATTCCAAATATATGTCATTTACATTGCTTGTCTGTTCAATAATTTAGATTTTATTACCTTCCCTGCATCCCTATCTTTTGCAATTTCTTTATTATTCGGTTAGATTTAGGATTCAAGATCATCATATTGTTAGATCTGGTAAATTGAAAAGGTTTAGTTTGCTTGTAGTAAGGTCCGATTGTGATTACCAGCAATTTCACATTTCATCTGAGTTGTTTTATGCATTGTTATGACCTAACACCCGAGAGACCTTGGGGTGATTTTCAGTAATTCATTATTGGAGATTATCTTTCAAGAGAGATAGAATTTTGTATTCTGTCTGAGTTGTTGCTGTGCAGAAAACACCATCAACAGATTGGCGCTAGAAGGAGGGCCTGAATGAGCACACTGGATCGTTTCTTGAATGCCATCTCTCCAGAGAGATTTAGGAGAAATACCAGATCCACCACCAGAGAGGAAGATTTAGAGGAACTTCAATTTCCCAATAGGTCAAGAAGGACTAGAGGGAGAGGAGAATCATCATCGCCCGCTCCATCACCAACATCATCCACATCCTCATATAGGGGGGTATCATCCTTACCTATCCCTTCACCAACATCGTCCATATCTTCTTACCCTGAGGTTGAAGCAATACCCGTTCCTGAAGAGGTTCCCCTTCAACAGTTCCAGCCTGCCGTTAACCAACCACAACCTCCACCCCCGCTTTTACCAATGGCTTTCCTTGCCAATAATCCGTCACCTTTGTCCTTCGGAGCTTATAATGTAATGCCTAAAAATCCTGAGCATTTCTGCTCGAAATTTCATGTAAATGACCCGAATAGAACTGCAGAGGAACACATAAGGATTTTCCAAACTTGCCTTAAAGACAGAGGAATTGTCCATGAAGATGTTGCTTGTAGGTTTTTCCCTTACTCCCTGGGTGAAGAAGCTTTTTATTGGTACAACCATCTCCCTGCTGGCTCAATTCAGAACTGGGGTGACCTTGAAAAAACCTTTCTGCAAAAGTTCCGAATACCCATCAGTGCTAATGAGCTATACCTACAATTTATCAAAGTCAAGAGAGAAGTCAACGAACCCATAGCCAGTTTCAATAATAGATTCCATCGTGCGTTCACCAGATTGCAAGATCCATATGTCCTAGATGATGGTACTGCCCTGGGAGTATATTATGAAGCTCTGGATAGTCTAACGGCAACCTTTCTGAAATGGAGACCTAACCCTCCAGCTACCTTGACAGACGCTTACACGGAGGCTGTCAAGCTCAGCACAGACTTGAGACAGCACTTGACGGGGCCATTGCCTTCTCTGGGACCAGTCGCACACCCTAACCAGATTCAGGCAGTAAATCAGGCTCTCACCAATCACACCCCTATTATGAATCCAGTTCCTCAATTATCAATGGTACCACACCCTGGTCATCCTATGAATCAGGTTTCTCCTATGATGAACTTCCCTCAACAGCAGGTTAACCAGCCTATGTACCAGTCACAATCAAATAGCTTCCCGGCTTATCTGCAGAATTCGGAAGTGTTGCATCAATCTCTGGGATCCGCCCCAGTACCTGTCCCACCTCTGAGTAACCCAAACCAGCCTCCCTACCGAGACCCTAATAAGGAAAGAATTGACGAAATGGCTGAACAAATAAAGAAGCTAAATCTAGAGGTGACTTATTTGAGAAACCAGAATAGCCAATTGCAAGCTGCTCAAAAGGGAATGCAATCCAATCAGAACAGGGAGTTCTCACAGGGGCAGAATTTCGATAGGGGACAACGCAATGACAGAGGATTTTACAATGACAGAGGGTATAACCAGGATAGAGGTTTCAACAACGATAGGAGGCAAAACTTTGATAGAGGCCAAGGAAGTGGGTCAGGATTTGACAAAAGGCCATCACAGGGACATAACAGAACTTGGAATACAGGGCCTAATAATGGAGGAGTTCCTACTCCATTGGATCAGCCAGCCAATCAGATTGTTAATCAATCTGCCAACCAGCCAGTTAGTCAGGACAAACCTCCCACTGGTGTGTATCTCGCAGAAGCAGCCCTGTCAGGATGGTGTAGGCTTCACAAAACAAGTCAGCATTCAGAATTGGAATGTCCTGAGTTCCAGACTGCAGCTTCTATCTTTCAGTATGAGGTAGAGAATAATGTGAATGGGCAGGAGATTGTTCCTTCCAATTCATACGATTCCCCTGTGCTGGTGTTGAACCATGCTCCTTTTCCCACTAGTAATGAAAATGTACCAGAAGAACCTGATTTCCAGAAAGATGAAATTGATCAGATTTGTAATGGAGATGAAGTAGCTCAGCTATTTAACGAAGGGGAGATGAATGACAATGGCCCCTTGGATCAGGAAGAAACCGGTGTTGAAGAAGTTCAGATGTTTCAAAGACAGGGATTGAGGGATATGCCTCACAGACGCCCACAGCCTGGAGGGCCCTTTACCACTTCCATTCCCCCCAACAATTTCACTACTCCTCCAGATCCTAATGCAAGTAACAATCCATCTTATCCACAGGTGTCCAAGCAGTACCTTTCGAAAGATAGACAAGCTCGAGCAGAACCACAGAAGGAGAGGATTGTTCAAATAAGTAAGGAGAAGGTAGAGGAACCATCTAAAGAGGTTTCTACTGATATGAGTGAGGAACAGATGGCTTCGTACGTCGCAGAGGAATTCAAAAAATTAAAGGTAAACCTTTCTGCTTTTGAATTGTTGAGGTTTCCTGCAATTAGAAAAGCTGTCTTGGGTACTTATGATGCAAATTCAAAGACATTGGACAAATCTTCTGGGGAGCATGACAGCCAGATCTCCAGTTTTCAGCCTGTGAACACACAAAGTCAGACACCGGATAGGACTAATCCCCCCTGGAGATAGAGGAAAAGAAAAGGACAGAACTCAAGTGGCCCAGATGGATACCCAGCCCACTTTGTTTCAAGGAAAAACGGAGACTCCTCCATTTCTGATTTCTGTCAGAATCTTTGGTAAGAACCTCCATAATTGTCTGTTGGATTCTGGTGCTTCCACTAATGTGATGCCTCTTGGAGTTTGTAGGGCTCTGGGAATTACACCTGCTGATTCCCAGAAAAAGGTGACTCAGTTGGATAGGACCGAAGTAAGTGTGGTAGGGGAACTTAACATGATCCATATGCAGATCGCTTCTGATCCTAGAATCCAACAGGTTATTAACATTCAGGTAGCTGACATTCCTGATGCGTACGGTTTAATTTTAGGAAGAGATTTCACCAGGGCCCTGAATGGGTATGTGTCTACCGACCACTCTCACATGTGGCTTCCCTGGAAGGGAGTGCCCAATCAGATAAGGATTGAGAGGGAGCCTAGAATGAAGTACATGATAACAGAATACCAAAAGACTTCGACTGAGGTTCTCATATCAGAAGCTGGAATGGGAAACTACTTGCTGACTGCCCCATATGAAGAATTAGATGTAGAAGAGGTGCTGATGTTGCATGCGATGCCAGTGGACGCTGAAACAGGGTCCAGTCTTGTTGAAGCCCTAACAGAATCAGTTGAGGAAGAAGAAGAATCTGAGGATAGACAGATCAGCTTACTGGACAACTTCCAGGATTTCATTAAGCAATGCGTAGAAAATCAAACTCACTTGGGAAGGAGGACAAGTTTTAAGGAGTTACTCTTGCCGAATTGGTGCAGAGTTCACAATGCTTCTCACTCAGAATTGGAGTGTTGCTTGTGTCAGACAGCAGTGAAAGAAGTGTACAAAAGCATAAATCCATCTCAGGAAGTTGGTACAGATGAACAGAGTCTGCAGGCAAAGTCTGAGAATCAGAAACCTGTTGTGGCTGTGAAAACCTCTATTACTGATAAACCAAGAGACAAAATGAAGAAGACCACCGCTGCGGAGTACTGGACTCTCAAGTTTGATGGATCTAAGTCCAAGCAAGGGGCTGGAGCTGGATTTGAATTGATAAGTCCCAGAGGTAAGAGTTTCTTCGCAGCTCATAGACTCCAATTTCATTGTACAAATAATGTGGCTGAATATGAAGCTTTAATTCACGGACTCCTTATGGCACTCAAGAAAAAGGTCAAGGTCCTACAAGTTTTTGGTGACTCAGAATTAGTGGTCAAACAAGTAAGAAAGCAGTATGCCTGCCACGACAGGAGAATGACCAACTATAGGCATAGAGTGTGGGACCTCATTGAGGGGTTCGACGCTTTTAATATCCAGTTGATCCCAAGGAAGAAGAATCAAACTGCTGATTCTCTAGCTCAAGCGGCCAGTACTTTGCAGCCCCTGTCTTTGTCAGGATTGAAGAAGTTTACTGTCGAATTAACTCCTGTCCCGTCAGTCCCTGACAATGTGACTAATTTTCAGGTGTTTGAGGATGATAAGCATATCCTTGACTTTATCACGAACACGGATGTTTTCGCTTCACAGATCATTGACGAAACAGAACCTCAGGAAGCAGAATTGGATCTGGAAGGTGTGCTAAACTTGAAGTCCAATACTATTCCAAGAGGAATGGTACAGCTGGAGAGGATTTTCGATATGGACAAAATCAGAGATCAGGAACAGGAATCTAAGAAAGAGTCTATCAGTGGGCAGTGTGACACTCACAATGTAGGCACTGAAGAAGATGTGAAGAATGTTTTCATTGGTAAGGTTTGTACACCTGAAGAAAGACAGGAAATAATTAGGGCCTTATACGATTTTCTAGACATAGTGGCCTGGGGTTATGAAGACTTGAAGACTTACGATACATCCATCATAACTCACACTATACCTCTCAAGCCAGGGGCTAAGCCTTTTAGACAGAGGCAGAGACCTATTAATGCTTGTTGGAGCCATATACGAAGGAGTTGAAGCTGCTCTGTTTCAAATTATATTCCACTATCGGTGGCATTCTACTTACGGGTGTAAACTTCGGTGCAGTTAGAAAAACGGTTGAAATTAAGGCTCTATGAAACCCAGGGAAATCACGAGGCGGGTCGCCGAAAGGATAATTATCGGTTCCACCGTTGAACCGAGTGTTGCAAGTACAGTTAATGGTCGCGGAGATGATGTGCCTGGATGGCTATTAGGGATATAATCGGTGATAGTCCGATGTGAGGAATGACACCAAAGAAGCGCCTTCCGTAGAGTGGGGAACACTAGCCTACTGAGGAGGATGCCCGTTAGGGCTTATCCAATCACGGGAACCCGCGTTTCCAGCGAGCTATGGATATCGCTTTCAAGGACATCATAGGAAAGTGCATTATCATTTACATGGATGATCTGACTGTTTTCTCCAAAAACAGAGGGGATCATATCTCAGATCTGCGTAAGGTGTTCCAGAAGTGCAGGGAATTCGGCATCTCTTTGAATCCCAAGAAGTGTATTTTCGGGGTCACAGAGGGCAAATTGTTAGGGCACGTAATATCAGAAAAGGGCATTGCTATAGATCCAGAGAGGGTGGAAGCCATCCTAAGAATTCAGCCGCCTGCTAGCAAGAAAGAGATGAAATCTTTCTTTGGTAAGATTAATTTTGTCAGGAAATTCATCACTGGATTTGCTGAGATTGTCAAGCCACTAAATGCCATGTTGAAACAAGATGCCAAGATCGAGTGGACCACAGAAGCGAAGCAGTCCTTTGCAGAGATTAAGAGAGCCATCGCTGATGCTCCAGTGTTGGTGAGTCCGGATTATAGTAAACCGTTCTATATTTATTCCTTTGCCTCAGACCACTCATGTGCTGGAATGCTGACACAAAAGTCTGATGAGGGGAATGAGCATCCTATCGCTTTCATGAGCACGCCATTGAAGGATGCTGAGTTGAAATACCCATATGTGGAGAAGCAGGCATATGCCCTTGTTCGAGCAGTAAAGAAATTTAGGCACTATATCCTCAGAAACAAGGTGTTTGCAATTGTTCCTGATTCTGCAGTTAAGTTATTGCTGATGCAGAATGAGTTAGGGGAGCGCAGAGCTAAATGGGTAACCATGCTACAGGAGTATGACATTGAGATCCAGCCCATGAGGCTGGTAAGAGGACAGGGACTCACCCAGACCATGGCAGAGATAGGTCCTGAATTGTCTATCTGTAATTATGACGTTGGAGCGGTTTCACCGGATGGTTGGTATGATGATATAGTTTATTATTTGCTGAATCAGCGAGCTCCTGATCGTTTAAATGCAGTACAGAGGCGGGCCTTGAGACTGAAAAGTGATGGTTTCATGCTGAAAGGAGCCGTCCTATACAAGAAGAATCACGAAGGTATTTACTTAAGGTGCCTTGGAAAACAGGAAGCAGAAAGAGTAATAAATGAGTTTCATGAGAAATATGGCACCGGTCACGGTTCTGCTATTGCTACTACGAACCAGATTTTACGGGCAGGATACTACTGGCCTACACTATTCAAAGATGTTCATCATCATGTTCGGACCTGTCACACTTGTCAGGCTGCAGCGACACGGGAAAGGTGTGCAGCTCTCCCGCTCCAGTCTGTTATTGAGGTAAAACCCTTTGCTCAATGGGGTATGGATTTCATCGACCCCATCAATCCACCATCTTCTGCTGGACACAGGTATATTCTCACCATTACTGATTATTTTACAAGGTGGACTGAAGCATTTGCTTGTAGGCAGTGTACATCAGAGGTAGTAATCGATTTCTTAGAATCTGCCATTCTCAATCAGTTTGGATGTCCTTTCGCTGTTGTGTGTGATAATGGTCCTGCCTTTGCATCTTTGAAATTCTCAAACTGGGCTTTTGATCATGGCATTGTTGTTAAGTTTGCATCTAATTATTATCCCCAGGGGAATGGTCTAGCTGAATCCTCTAATAAGAACCTGTTGACTGTTATCCGAAAACTATTAGAGAGGAACCCAAAGGACTGGCATAACCAGCTTAGATTTGCTCTTTGGGCAGATCGTACTCGGGTTAAGTCCTCCATTGGTACCTCTCCTTATCATTTAGTGTACGGTCTGGAACCAGTTTTCCCTATCCAGCTTAAAATCCCAACTCTGCAGTTTATCAACCAGTTTTATGATGAGGGTGATAGAAGGGAAGCGAGATTAGCTGAATTGTTGCATCTTGAGGAAAAACGGGATAATGCCCTTGAAAGATTCGCTAAACATCAGGGGGTAGTCAAACGATGGTTTGACAAGAGAGCTAAGGTCAAAGCCTTTAGGATTTCTGACCTTGTTCTGTATTGGGATAAGCCGCATGATCAGAAGGGTAGCCATGGTAAGTTTGATAGATTATGGCTTGGTCCTTACCAGATTGCTGAAATTCTGGGAGATAATGCCTTCCGTCTGAGGACTCTCACGGGAGAGGACATGCCACTGCCTGTTAATGGGCAGTATCTTAAACATTATTTCCAGTCTTGAGCTGTTCTCAGCTCTTTCCCCTGTAAATAGTTAGTTAGGTTGCTTTCTTTGCTTGTTTGTTTGTTTTGGTTAGGGTAGGTTTCCCTTTCGTTTTGCTGGCTTTGTTTGGTTAGGGTAGGTCTTCTTTGGTTTGTTTGTTTTGCTTTGCGTTGCTCTTGCTTTTGGTCTTATCTCCTTGTGGGATTGTGGGTGTATCTGTATGATAATGGTGGCAAAACAGGTCTAATGTTTCTGATATTTCCCTTACAAACTTTAATCTTTTTTCCAGAATGTTATGGTATGAATTCCGTTGCCTATGTCACTTGTCCTTGTGGTAAGGCGAAGATTTTCTGGTCACTCTGCACAGGAATGTATTGGGGTCTTATACCTTTAATCTTTAAATATACCTGAAGTCGTAAAAGGTCCTTACAAGGTCTGGACAGGTGAAAAATCTTTTTCTGCTCTAGTGCCACTGTGGTTCTCAGCCCTGAGTGTGAACTTCACTGTTCACAGGTTGAATAAGTTGAGTAAAAAGAAATATTCGTATAAAAAAAAAAGAAGAGAGAAGAAGCAAAAGAAAAGAAATGGATATTGAAAATCTTGAGGTTCGAATTCAACTCATCAGGGGGATCTAAATATCTCTACCGGGGCTATAGACGCCTGGCTGGCAGTAGAGCTATGTTCAGGAGGATCACAGCGATAACCTCGTCGGGGCTATGAACGCCTGACTGGCAGCGAGGCTCTATCCAGGTTACTTTTAGGGTCAGAATCTTTACGTAGCCTGTTCATACCAAATCTGGTTCTTTGCAACTGAAGGTAGGTAATATATGCACCTGCACACACTTGGACCCTGGTATAGGAATGTCTGAATGTCTGGGAGTTTCTTTGCTTTAACTTAGGGTGGCGGCTTGGTACTTGCGATGAAACCAGAGTTCTGGGTTCTTGATTTCAGTTTGTCATCGAAATGCTCAGGAGCATTTCCCCAGCAGAGTCGCCATTTGTTGTGCAGTTCTTGCACACACGCCCCACTTGGAGTGGGGGACCCCCTTTCTTCGTTGTGTCTTTGACCTTTGATTTTATTGGATTTATCATTTTGGGGTCTTGACATGTTGGTTTTGCTGGTTTCACCCTTGCCTTGGGGTTGATATTGATTGAAATTAAGCTTTTGGCCAAGTCCGGGTTTTTACCTGGATCCGGGATTCTCCGCCTCCGGCGGATTTCTCCGGCCCTGGTTCCTTGTCCGTCTCTTGCCGAATTCTCCGATTCCGGGTTTTTTCCTAACTTCGGGATTTTCTGGTCCAGTCGGATTTTCCCGGATTCCGTCAAAATCCCGATCTTCCTGATTTCCCCGGTTCCTGCATTTCCGCGGAATCCGTGTCTCCGCGCATTCTGGGATTCTCCGAAATTCCACTTGGGGCACGGGTTTCTGGACTTGTCAGAAACGTCTTTTCGCGCATTAATGGCTGAGGTATCTTGGTTCAGACGGGTATAAGGGCGAATTTAGGGTATTTTCAGATTCATTCCAACTTCGATTGCTTCCTTGTTTTCTGCTCTGGCGATTCAGAACTTCCGTTTGAGCTTCGAGGTTTGATCTTGGATTGTTTGCGCGTGGATTGCTTGAGTGTTGCTGCCAGTATCTCGTTGCCTGGACGTGTTGTCACGTGGATTGATTTTCCAAGCTCGATTTCTGCTCGTCTTGATCCATGGTATGTATTCGTCGCCCTTCTGTTTGTTTGCATGGTGATTTGAGATTTTTCTTGTACTGGGCGTTGTTGAATTTTGGGGTCGGCTCATATTTTGACTTTGGGTGTCGTATTTATTCAGTCGGTTTGATCCGTCTTTTTTTATTTGAAGCCCATCTCTCGTGCCCTATGAGTTCCGTTTATCCGCTTGATTGCATATTTACTCTCTAGACGGAATTCTGGGTCGTGTTGCTTAATTGTTTTGGGTGTGGGATGTGTTGCCATGCGAATTTAGGGTTTTCTGGGTGTCTCGGCTAGTGCGATGATTTGATCTTGTGTTTGAATGACTTTCGCCTCGTTTTATGTTGGCTTCCCCGTCCTGTGAGGATTAGAGGGCTTTTTAGGTAAATCCCGAACTGATATTTTAACCCTAAAAGCTTGCTCTGGTTCTAATGGCGGATATGTGATTGTTCGATTTAGGGCATCGTCATTTTAAGTATGGGATCCTTCCTTTGAGTGCTTCTGAGTGTTGGACACTCTTTGCATATTCGAGTCTGGTAATTGTCGTCGGTTTTGGGTTCATTCGAGCTTTGATATTGAAGATCCTGTGGTCGCTCCTGTGTTGGTGCACGTTTTGCCATTTTTCGGGTTTCCGAGGCTGTCGCGGAATTTCTGGTCTCCCGGATTTTCCCGGTTTCCTTTTATTCCGCAGACAGAGTTAATTTCCGGTGCATTTGATGCTGTCCGCGAAAGTCCGTCCCATTCGGATTTTTCCGGATTTCCTGTCTGATTGCATTCTTTTGTATATTTCGATGAGGGGATTGGTGGAGTGATTGTTGATGCCTATTTCTTGATTGCCAAAGAGTAAAATTGATGATTTTCCTTTGATTTCGAGCATATTAATGATTTACATGGCTAATAGTGCTTTGGTGGCAGGAGTCCGTCTGGGTCGGATTTCTCCGGAATTCCGCCTCGAATGTATTTTCCCGGATTTTATGATTGTCCCGGATTATATGATTTCTCCGGATTATTTGATTTCTCCGGATCTCTTAAAATTGGCAATTGGCATTTGGTTTTAATGAATTTGTATGATGTATGCTAACCTTTTGGATGAATATGAGCTTAATAATTAGATTCTAATAATAGTTCTTGGATGTGCAGGCTGAATCAAGCAAAGCTACTGCTGGGAAGTCCAAAGGTGGTGCGGGGGCATCTGCAGTTTCCGAGACAGAAAAATTGAGATTAGACATGAGGAGTCAGGTCCCAGAGAGTAAGATATCTTCCGTATGGGCAGATGTGTCTGATACCAACGTTGGTGCCTGGCGTTATGAAGAATTCAAACAGAGAACAGCTGAGAAGGACCAATCGGCATTGAGGCAAGGGATGATGAACTCGGGGTTGGTACACGTGGCAGGGTTCCCTCCAGCAGTCCAGTGTTACGAGCTGATTTTGGAGTGTGCTAGGCAGTACGCCTTTGATACACAGATGGTAGTTAGTACTGAGGGGCGGGTGTTGGCAAATTTCAGTCCAGCCTCCATTGCCCGAGCTTTCAGCATACCGGATCTCCCCTCGGTTTACGCCCTAAACATTGACACTGCTCGCACGTATTATGAGAACGAGCCAGTTAAGGCTCAACAGCTTATCAACTCATGGCTTGAGAAGCCCAAGTCTCACCACTCTAAATTGCCCAAACAGTTGCACAGGGTGAAGTTCAGGCCAGATATTTATGATGCTATCACACTGTTGAGCAGGGTGGCCGGACTCAAAACTGCCGGGGTATTGGAAAGTTGGATGGTCCATGTGATCACCAAGATAGGCCAAGGAACGAATTACCACTGGGCAGGACTTATCAGTGCGGAAATAGATAGGCAACTGAGGAATGTTTTGGAAGGAAAGAAGTTCACCATGTCCTCCTTTGTTATATATATACTAGCCATCTCTTATCCCTATAAGGGACTGACTCCGGCAGGAACTATTGGACAGGACATTATCTATGAGGTCTATCCGGAATTGCACCTCGGACACGGAGATTATAGGAGGGCCAACGATGCCTTCACTATGCATATTACCCGGACCCTTTAGAATGCGGAGCACATCAGATTGTCCGATGGGGCTAGGGGGTTGATTAGGAATTATGGGGCCTGGTTCATCCAGTTCCCCACTTTCACTTGGATTGATGGATGCCCCGTTGCTCCCTACAGATTGCCTAGGTATCCCACTGACCACATAGTGCTACTGGAGGTCGTAAGACAAATTTGTGAGTTCGATACGGTGGTCAAGAAGGAGAAACATAAAACTGGTTTTGGAGGTGACTTCCCTCTTGGGATTGGCGTGGATGTGATGTGTCCTTCCATTCAATCAGCTCATACTGCAGGTGAGGAATTGGCAGCCTATGGATTCTCTTTCCATTCAAAGAGAATGAATTTTGACATCACCGGAGGGGCACAGAAAAGGGCTACCCGAGAATACAGGCACAAGGAGGACTTGGAGGACTACTGGGTCAACATCAAGGATGACCTTGATGCACGAAGGAAAAGGTATTCCCGGCTGCCAGTAGAGGCAATTAGGCAGTACAATGTGAAGCTGATTCCAGATCAGCTGGAGGATGATGGAAAATTGGTCCAGGACCATGTCTATGAACCCATCAAGGATAGGTCAGTAGCGGATATTGACTGGAATGAGCCTGAGGTGACAGAGTTGGAGGACTTAATGGCTCCGGTGCTAAAATATACCTTTGCTTGGATCAAACATGAGGTCTGGGTGTTGGAAAATGCCGATGTTCCCCTCACTTTCGACCTGATGGGGAATCTCAACCCCATGTCCACTTCAGAGGAATCCGGGGAAGAGGACCCCAAAGGGAAAACAGCCAAGGCCTCTCCTTTCAAAATCAAGGTCAGAAGCCCTAAGGGGACTCAACCTGCAGCAAAAAGGAAACCTATCGGCAAACGCAGGTGGAAGACCCTGACTATCAGCAGGTCCTCGGACGAGGAGGAGGTGGAGAAAGCTGAGGAGGAGGATGTTCCTCCACCGCCCAAGAAGGCCAGAACTACAAGGGTGGCGAAAAAGAAAGGCCAAACGACTTCGGAAGATGAGCCTCCGGTTGTGGATGTAGAAAGCTCCGGAGGGGAGAAGACCAAAGTATACACAAGAAGATCCAGAACTCCGTCCCCAAAGGATGCTGCACAGCTAAAGGTTTCTTCTCCAATATCGCCAACCACTGAACAGGACAAGCCTGTCTCTCCTCCACAGGGTGTAACAGAACCGGTAAATCCGGATGAGCAGGAAATCAGCGGAGAAGCAGAGCCGTTTGAGGAAGGGGCATTATTCAGTGAGGCTGCCGGGCTCGAGGTAGAGACAGAAGAAAGGCACACTTCCCCTTTGGTACAGTACGAGGACTCTCCGGAGAGTGAGAAGGGCCGCGGATCTCCAGAACCAGAGAAAATCATCCCCGCTGGAACTCCATCGCCGGTGCTTCCTGAGTTGGGATTTGAGGAGACGGACCAAGGTGAACAACCTCCAGAGAAAGATGATGACAAGGCAACAGAAGAAGAAGAAGTCGAGGTGGTGGTAGCAGAAGAGGAGAAAGCCACAGAGGACCCGGGGAAAACTGACACAGAAGGAATCTGGATAGACCCAGCAGCCCCGGACTGGTTAGAAAAAGAAATAGCGAGGAAGAAACAGGTGATAGTGGAGGACACTCCTCTCGACTGGGATGCAATGTTATCTCAGATTGGAAAGGGGAAAAAGAAGAAGGCCGCTAGGATAATTTCCCGGGTGGAAAGGGATGAGGTGCATAACCGTGTAGTCCACATCGCCACCCCTGTTGCAGATAAAACAAGAGATGAGGTAGTAGGCCAGGATTACAGTGTCCAAACCATTAACCTTGGGCCAGCTTCCCTAGAACAAGACATTGAGGAACTCGAGGGGTCAAGTGCTGTGATTCTGGATAGGTTGAAGAAGGAGACTCAGACAAAGAGAGAATTGAAAAGGGAAAATGAAAGGTTGAGGAAAAGCTTAGAAGAGGTCATGAAACCTCTACAGTCCCTCCATCCGTCCTCATCTTCTACTCCCAGATTTCTGCCGAAGGAAACAATTTCTGGCATAGAGAAGATGAAGGCTTCCACACAAGCTGCCATAGACTGGTTAATGAGTGTTCGGACACAAGGGGATGAAGCTATTAGGGAGATCCTGTCTGTTGGCAAGGATGCAGTCCAAGGAAAAGAGCTGATGGAAAGCATCCTTTCTCAGGATATGAATGATGTCGATTCTTTGTTGCAGAAGACAAAGATTATTCTGGGGCATGGCAGGGAACAATTGGGCAAGGATGGAATTCTTCCCTCTTCCAGGTTGGATGAACCATGGGAATGGTTCGAAGCATTACAGATCAGGCAGGGAGCCCTGAAAAAGATAAAGAAACGAAGAAAAGCCATTGATGCCGACCTTACTGCAATCTATGATGGTTGCATTGCGTTTTTTGAAGTGATGACAGGGAGGAATAAGATGGCTCCCAAGTACCTGAGTTTGGATCAATTGAAGGAATGGTGGCATGAGGTTTATGCCCCAGATTCTGATGAGGTTGTCACTGGCCATATGCTTGATGATGCGGCTACATATTTGGCAATAATAGATAGATACCTGACCAGCAGAAAGGATTGGAAGGGGACCATTGAGCGGTCCAATGATGGGATTGAGTCAATTAAATGCCGGCTCAAAGTATTGCCATTGCCACCCATTGCTGAGCTGGAGGGAGTTTTCTTGAAGGTCCAAGGGTCACCAGCGCGGAGAAAGGACAAGGGAAGCAGCGGTTAATGTTTATCTCAAGATTTGTGCTTCCCTATTATCATAGGGCATGCATTGGACCGGATTTCCTTGGGGATTGTGCCTTGGCCGACTTGGATGATGGCATTAAATGTGTGCCTTAGTTTGTTTCCTTGGCCGACCTGTTTTGGCGGTTTTATTTTTTTGTAAAATGTTTGGCTGGGCCGACATGTTCTGGGAAAAAATTTGATAAATAGGCATTTTTGCCTTATTGTAAGGGAGTTCAGAAGATTTTGATAGTAGAGATTAGCAAGAGCAATAGTTAGAGTTTTAGAATTTCTTAAAGCAGATATCATATTCAGAACAGTTGAATTGTTGCAGCATTTGATGATTAATACAATTGAAGGCATTGTGGTTTTCCTGGTGAAATCCTTTGTGTTATCTCATCTTGCATTTCTATCTTTTACATTGCTTGAAGATCTAGGGTTTATTATTCAGAAATAAATTAGTTTAGTTGGATAAATGATGTATGTGATTTCATATTTGGAATGTCGGTAGCTATCTTTGGTCTAT
>VDFB02284958.1:0-58155 GCA_007258455.2 Sequoia sempervirens
AGCAGGTCCTCGGACGAGGAGGAGGTGGAGAAAGCCGAGGAGGAGGATGTTCCTCCACCACCCAAGAAGGCCAGAACTACAAGGGTGGCAAAAAAGAAAGGCCAAACGACTTCGGAAGATGAGCCTCCAGTTGTGGATGTAGAAAGCTCCGGAGGGGAGAAGACCAAAGTATACACCAGAAGATCCAGAACTCCGTCCCCAAAGGATGCTGCACAGCCAAAGGTTTCTTCTCCAATATCGCCAGCCGCTGAACAGGACAAGCATGTCTCTCCTCCACAGGGTGTAACAGAACCAGTAAATCCGGATGAGCAGGAAATCAGCGGAGAAGCAGAGCCGTTTGAGGAAGGGGCATTATTCAGTGAGGCTGCCGGGCTCGAGGTAGAGACAGAGGAAGGGCACACTTCCCCTTTGGTACAGTACGAGGACTCTCCAGAGAGTGAGAAGGGCCGCGGATCTCCAGAACCAGAGAAAATCATCCCCACTGGAACTCCATCGCCGGTGCTTCCTGAGTTGGGATTTGAGGAGATGGACCAAGGTGATCAACCCCCAGAGAAAGATGATGACAAGGCAACAGAAGAAGGAGAAGTCAAGGTGGCAGTAGCAGAAGAGGAGAAATCCACAGAAGACCCGGGGAAAACTGACACAGAAGGAATCCAGACGGACCCTGTAGCCCCGGACTGGTTAGAAAAAGAAATAGCAAGGAAGAAACAGGTGATAGTGGAGGACACTCCTCTCGACTGGGATGCAATGTTATCTCAGATTGGAAAGGGGAAAAAGAAGAAGGCAGCTAGGATAATTTCCCGGGTGGAAAGGGATGAGGTGCATAACCGTGTAATACACATCGCCACCCCTGTTGCAGATAAAACAAGAGAAGAGGTAGTAGGCCAGGATTACAGTGTCCAAACCATTAACCTTGGGCCGGCTTCCCTAGAACAAGACATTGAGGAATTCGAGGGGTCAAGTGCTGTGATTCTGGATAGGTTGAAGAAGGAGACTCAGACAAAGAGAGAATTGAAAAGGGAAAATGAAAGGTTGAGGAAAAGCTTAGAAGAGGTCATGAGACCTCTACAGTCCCTCCATCCGTCCTCCTCTTCTACTCCTGGATTTCTGCCGAAGGAAACAATTTCTGGCATAGAGAAGATGAAGGCTTCCACACAAGCTGCCATGGACTGGTTGATGAGTGTTCGGACACAAGGGGATGAAGCTATTAAGGAGATCCTGTCAGTTGGCAAGGATGCAGTCCAAGGAAAAGAGCTGATGGAGGGTATCCTTTCTCAGGATATGAATGATGTCGATTCTCTGTTGCAGAAGACAAAGATTATTCTGGGACATGGCAGGGAACAATTGGGCAAGGATGGAATTCTTCCCTCTTCCAGGTTGGATGAACCATGGGAATGGTTCGAAGCATTACAGATCAGGCAGGGAGCCCTGAAAAAGATAAAGAAACGAAGAAAAGCCATTGATGCCGACCTTACTGCAATCTATGATGGTTGCATTGCGTTTTTTGAAGTGATGACAGGGAGGAATAAGATGGCTCGCAAGTACCTGAGTTTGGATCAATTGAAGGAATGGTGGCATGAGGTTTATGCCCCAGATTCTGATGAGGTTGTCACTGGCCATATGCTTGATGATGCGGCTACATATTTGGCAATAATAGATAGATACCTGACCAGCAGAAAGGATTGGAAGGGGACCATTGAGCGGTCCAATGATGGGATTGAGTCAATTAAATGCCGGCTCAAGGTTTTGCCATTGCCACCCATTACTGAGCTGGAGGGAGTTTTCTTGAAGGTCCAAGGGTCACCAGCGCGGAGAAAGGACAAAGGAAGCAGCGGTTAATGTTTATCTCAAGATTTGTGCTTCCCTATTATTATAGGGCATGCATTGGACCGGATTTCCTTGGGGATTGTGCCTTGGCCGACTTGGATGATGGCATTAAATGTGTGCCTTAGTTTGTTTCCTTGGCCGACCTGTTTTGGCAGTTTTTATTTTTTGTAAAATGTTTGGCTGGGCCGACATGTTCTAAAAAAATTTGATAAATAGGCATTTTTGCCTTATTGTAAGGGACAGTTCAGAAGATTTTGATAGTAGAGATTAGCAAGAGCAATAGTTAGAGTTTTAGAATTTCTTAAAGCAGATATCATATTCAGAACAGTTGAATTGTTGCAGCATTTGATGATTAATACAATTGAAGGCATTGTGGTTTTCCTGGTGAAATCCTTTGTGTTACCTCATCTTGCATGGTTCTTTTGTTCTATCTTTTACATTGCTTGAAGATCTAGGGTTTATTATTCAGAAATAAATTAGTTTAGTTGGATAAATGGTGTATATGATTTCATATTTGGAATGTTGGTAGCTATCTTTGGTCTATACTCCCAGTAACTATCTGATTGTAGTAGGCTGGTGAAGTCAACCTGGACCATATATATTCAAATGTGCTTGAGTTCGGTTGTAGATGCAAGTCTATGATTTGAAAATTTATACTCCTCAGAAGATTGCACTGTTCTTGTAAAGATTGCCTTGTGGGTCGAACAGGAATTGGTTATTTGAGATAGGTCCATTCCAAATATATGTCATTTGCATTACTTGTCTGTTCAATAATTTAGATTTTATTACCTTCCCTGCATCCCTATCTTTTGCAATTTCTTTATTATTCGGTTAGATTTAGGATTCAAGATCATCATATTGTTAGATCTGGTAAATTGAAAAGGTTTAGTTTGCTTGTAGTAAGGTTCGATTGTGATTACCAACAATTTCACATTTCATCTGAGTTGTTTTATGCATTGTTATGACCTAACACCCGAGAGACCTTGGGGTGATTTTCAGTAATTCATTATTGGAGATTACCTTTCAAGAGAGATAGGATTTTGTATTCTATCTGAGTTGTTGTTGTGCAGAAAACACCATCAACAGATTGGCGCTAGGAGGGCCTGAATGAGCACACTGGATCGTTTCTTGAATGCCATCTCTCCAGAGAGATTTAGGAGAAATACCAGATCCACCACCAGAGAGGAAGATTTAGAGGAACTTCAATTTCCCAATAGGTCAAGAAGGACTAGAGGGAGAGGAGAATCACCATCGCCCGCTCCATCACCAACATCATCCACATCCTCATATAGGGGAGTATCATCCTTACCTATCCCTTCACCAACATCGTCCATATCTTCTTACCCTGAGGTTGAAGCAATACCCGTTCCTGAAGAGGTTCCCCTTCAACAGTTCCAGCCTGCCGTTAACCAACCACAACCTCCACCCCCGCTTTTACCAATGGCTTTCCTTGCCAATAATCCGTCACCTTTGTCCTTCGGAGCTTATAATGTAATGCCTAAAAATCCTGAGCATTTCTGCTCAAAATTTCATGTAAATGACCCGAATAGAACTGTAGAAGAACACATAAGGATTTTCCAAACTTGCCTTAAAGACAGAGGAATTGTCCATGAAGATGTTGCTTGTAGGCTATTCCCTTACTCCCTGGGTGAAGAAGCTTTTTATTGGTACAACCATCTCCCTGCTGGCTCAATTCAGAACTGGGGTGACCTTGAAAAAACCTTTCTGCAAAAGTTCCGAATACCCATCAGTGCTAATGAGCTATACCTACAATTTATCAAAGTCAAGAGAGAAGTCAACGAACCCATAACCAGTTTCAATAATAGATTCCATCGTGCGTTCACCAGATTGCAAGATCCGTATGTCCTAGATGATGGTACTGCCCTGGGAGTATATTATGAAGCTCTGGATAGTCTAACGGCAACCTTTCTGAAATGGAGACCTAACCCTCCAGCTACCTTGACAGACGCTTACACGGAGGCTGTCAAGCTTAGCACAGACTTGAGACAGCACTTGACGGGGCCATTACCTTCTCTGGGACCAGTCGCACACCCTAACCAGATTCAGGCAGTAAATCAGGCTCTCACCAATCATACCCCTATTATGAATCCAGTCCCTCAATTATCAATGGTACCACACCCTGGTCATCCTATGAATCAGGTTTCTCCTATGATGAACTTCCCTCAACAGCAGGTTAATCAGCCTATGTACCAGTCACAATCAAATAGCTTCCCGGCTTATCTGCAGAATTCGGAAGTGTTGCATCAATCCCTGGGATCCGCCCCAGTACCTGTCCCACCTCTGAGTAACCCAAACCAGCTTCCCTACCGAGACCCTAATAAGGAAAGAATGGACGAAATGGCCGAACAAATAAAGAAGCTAAATCTAGAGGTGACTTATTTGAGAAACCAGAATAGCCAATTGCAAGCTGCTCAAAAGGGAATGCAATCCAATCAGAACAGGGAGTTCTCACAGGGGCAGAATTTCGACAGGGGACAACGCAATGACAGAGGATTTTACAATGACAGAGGGTATAACCAGGATAGAGGTTTCAACAACGATAGGAGGCAAAACTTTGATAGAGGCCAAGGAAGTGGGTCAGGATTTGACAAAAGGCCATCACAAGGATAGAACAGAACTTGGAATACAGGGCCTAATAATGGAGGAGTTCCTACTCCATTGGATCAGCCAGCCAATCAGATTGTTAATCAATCTGCCAATCAGCCAGTTAGCCAGGATAAACCTCCCACTGGTGTGTATCTCGCAGAAGCAGCCCTGTCAGGATGGTGTAGGCTTCACAAAACAAGTCAGCATTCAGAACTGGAATGTCCTGAGTTCCAGACTGCGGCTTCTATCTTTCAGTATGAGGTAGAGAATAATGTGAATGGGCAGGAGATTGTTCCTTCCAATTCATATGATTCCCCTGTGCTGGTGTTGAACCATGCTCCTTTTCCCACTAGTAATGAAAATGTACCAGAAGAACCTGATTTCCAGAAAGATGAAATTGATCAGATTTGTAATGGAGATGAAGTAGCTCAGCTGTTTAACGAAGGGGAGATGAATGACAATGGCCCCTTGGATCAGGAAGAAACCTATGTTGAAGAAGTTCAGATGTTTCAGAGACAGGGATTGAGGGATATGCCTCACAGACGCCCACAGCCTGGAGGGCCCTTCACCACTTCCATTCCCCCCAACAATTTCACTACTCCTCCAGATCCTAATGCAAGTAACAATCTATCTTATCCACAGGTGTCCAAGCAGTACCTTTCGAAAGATAGACAAGCTCGAGCAGAACCACAGAAGGAGAGGATTGTTCAAATAAGTAAGGAGAAGGTAGAGGAACCATCTAAAGAGGTTTCTACTGATATGAGTGAGGAACAGATGGCTTCGTACGTCGCAGAGGAATTCAAAAAATTAAAGGTAAACCCTTCTGCTTTTGAATTGTTGAGGTTTCCTGCAATTAGAAGAGCTGTCTTGGGTACTTATGATGCAAATTCAAAGACATTGGACAAATCTTCTGGGGAGCATGACAGCCAGATCTCCAGTTTTCAGCCTGTGAACACACAAAGTCAGACACCGGATAGGACTAATTCCCCCCCTGGAGATAGAGGAAAAGAAAATGACAGAACTCAAGTGGCCCAGATGGATACTCAGCCCATTTTGTTTCAAGGAAAAACGGAGACTCCTCCATTTCTGATTTCTGTCAGAATCTTTGGTAAGAACCTCCATAATTGTCTGTTGGATTCTGGTGCTTCCACTAATGTGATGCCTCTTGGAGTTTGTAGGGCTCTGGGAATTACACCTGCTGATTCCCAGAAGAAGGTGACTCAGTTGGATAGGACAGAAGTAAGTGTGGTAGGGGAACTTAACATGATCCATATGCAGATCGCTTCTGATCCTAGAATCCAACAGGTTATTAACATTCAGGTAGCTGACATTCCTGATGCATACGGTTTAATTTTAGGAAGAGATTTCACCAGGGCCCTGAATGGGTATGTGTCTACCGACCACTCTCACATGTGGCTTCCCTGGAAAGGAGTGCCCAATCAGATAAGGATTGAGAGGGAGCCTAGAATGAAGTACATGATTACAGAATACCAAAAGACTTCGACCGAGGTTCTCATATCAGAAGCTGGAATGGGAAACTACTTGCTGTCCGCCCCACATGAAGAATCAGATGTAGAAGAGGTGCTGATGTTGCATACAATGCCAGTGGACGCTGAAACAGGGTCCAGTCTTGTTGAAGTCCTAACAGAATCAGTTGAGGAAGAAGAAGGATCTGAGGATAGACAGATCGGCTTACTGGACAATTTCTAGGATTTCATCAAGCAATGTGTCGAAAATCAAACTCACTTGGGAAGGAGGACAAGTTTTAAGGAGTTACTCTTGCCGAATTGGTGCAGAGTCCACAATGCTTCTCACTCAGAATTGGAGTGTTGCTTGTGTCAGACAGCGGTGAAAGAAGTGTACAAAAGCATAAATCCATCTCAGGAGGTTGGTACAGATGAACAGAGTCTACAGGCAAAGTCTGAGAATCAGAAACCTGTTGTGGCTGTGAGAACCTCTATTACTGATAAACCAAAAGACAAAATGAAGAAGACCACCGCTGCGGAATACTAGACTCTCAAGTTTGATGGATCTAAGTCCAAGCAAGGGGCTGGAGCTGGATTTGAATTGATAAGTCCCAAAGGTAAGAGTTTCTTCGCAGCTCATAGACTCCAGTTTCATTGTACAAATAATGTGGCTGAATATGAAGCTTTAATTCACGGACTCCTTATGGCATTCAAGAAAAGGGTCAAGGTCCTACAAGTTTTTGGTGACTCAGAATTAGTGGTCAAACAAGTAAGAAAGCAGTATGCCTGCCACGACAGGAGAATGACCAACTATAGGCATAGAGTGTGGGACCTCATTGAGGGGTTCGACGCTTTTAATATCCAATTGATCCCAAGGAAGAAGAATCAAACTGCTGATTCTCTAGCTCAAGCGGCCAGTACTTTGCAGCCCCTGTCTTTGTCAGGATTGAAGAAGTTTACTGTTGAATTAACTCCTGTCCCGTCAGTCCCCGACAATGTGACTAATTTTCAGGTGTTTGAGGATGATAAGCATATCCTTGACTTTATCACGAACACGGATGTTTTTGCTTCACGGATCATTGACGAAACAGAACCTCAGGAAGCAGAATTGGATCTGGAAGGTGTGCTAAACTTGAAGTCCAATACTATTCCAAGAGGAATGGTACAGCTGGAGAGGATTTTCGATATGGACAAAATCAGAGATCAGGAACAGGAATCTAAGAAAGAATCTATCAGTGGGCAGTGTGACACTCACAATGTAGGCACTGAAGATGATGTAAGGAATGTTTTCATTGGTAAGATTTGTACCCCTGAAGAAAGACAGGGAATAATCAGAGCCCTATACGACTTTCCAGACATAGTGGCCTGGGGTTATGAAGACTTGAAGACTTACGATACATCCATCATAACTCACACTATACCCCTCAAGCCAGGTGCTAAGCCTTTTAGACAGAGGCAGAGACCTATTAATGCGCTGTTGGAGCCACTCATACAGAAGGAAGTTCAGAAACTGCTCTCTGCTAGAATTATATTCCCTGTCAGGCATTCTACTTGGGTGGCAAACCTGGTGCCAGTTAGAAAAAAGAACGGTGAAATTAGGCTCTGTGTTGACTTCAGAAATCTGAACAGGTCATCTGAAAAGGATAATTATCCAGTTCCCTCGTTGGATGAGGTGTTGCAAGTGGTTAATGGATCGCAAATGATGTCCTTTCTGGACGGCTATTCAGGATATAATCAGGTGATGGTCCAGTATGAGGACAGGCACAAGACTGCCTTTACGACCAAGTGGGGAACTTTCGCCTACAGGAGGATGCCATTCGGGCTTATCAATGCAGGAGCCACGTTTCAACGAGCTATGGATATCGCTTTCAAGGACATCATAGGAAAGTGCATTATTATTTACATGGATGATCTGACTGTTTTCTCCAAAAACAGAGGGGATCATATCTCAGATCTGCGTAAGGTGTTCCAGAAGTGCAGGGAATTCGGCATCTCTTTGAATCCCAAGAAGTGTATTTTCGGGGTCACAGAGGGCAAATTGTTAGGGCACGTAATATCAGAAAAGGGCATTGCTATAGATCTAGAGAGGGTGGAAGCCATCCTAAGAATTCAGCCGCCTGCTAGCAAGAAAGAGATGAAATCTTTCTTTGGTAAGATTAATTTTGTCAGGAAATTCATCACTGGATTTGCTGAGATTGTCAAGCCACTAAATGCCATGTTGAAACAAGATGCCAAGATCGAGTGGACCACAGAAGCGAAGCAGTCCTTTGCAGAGATTAAGAGAGCCATCGCTGATGCTCCAGTGTTGGTGAGTCCGGATTATAGTAAACCGTTCTATATTTATTCCTTTGCCTCAGACCACTCATGTGCTGGAATGCTGACACAAAAGTCTGATGAGGGGAATGAGCATCCTATCGCTTTCATGAGCACGCCATTGAAGGATGCTGAGTTGAAATACCCATATGTGGAGAAGCAGGCATATGCCCTTGTTCGAGCAGTAAAGAAATTTAGGCACTATATCCTCAGAAACAAGGTGTTTGCAATTGTTCCTGATTCTGCAGTTAAGTTATTGCTGATGCAGAATGAGTTAGGGGAGCGCAGAGCTAAATGGGTAACCATGCTACAGGAGTATGACATTGAGATCCAGCCCATGAGGCTGGTAAGAGGGCAGGGACTCACCCAGACCATGGCAGAGATAGGTCCTGAATTGTCTGTCTGTAATTATGACGTGGGAGCGGTTTCACCGGATGGTTGGTATGATGATATAGTTTATTATTTGCTGAATCAGCGAGCTCCTGATCGTTTAAATGTAGTACAGAGGCGAGCCTTGAGATTGAAAAGTGACGGTTTCATGCTGAAAGGAGCCGTCCTATACAAGAAGAATCACGAAGGTATTTACTTAAGGTGCCTTGGAAAACAGGAAGCAGAAAGAGTAATAAATGAGTTTCATGAGAAATATGGCACCGGTCACGGTTCTACTATTGCTACTACGAACCAGATTTTACGGGTAGGATACTACTGGCCTACACTATTCAAAGATGTTCATCATCATGTTCGGACTTGTCACACTTGTCAGGCTGCAGCGACACGGGAAAGGTGTGCAGCTCTCCCGCTCCAGTCTGTTATTGAGGTAAAACCTTTTGCTCAATGGGGTATGGATTTCATCGGCCCCATCAACCCACCATCTTCTGCTGGACACAGGTATATTCTCACCATTACTGATTATTTTACAAGGTGGACCAAAGCATTTGCTTGTAGGCAGTGTACATCAGAAGTAGTAATCGATTTCTTAGAATCTGCCATTCTCAATCGGTTTGGATGTCCTTTCGCTGTTGTGTGTGATAATGGTCCTGCCTTTGCATCTTTGAAATTCTCAAACTGGGCTTTTGATCATGGCATTGTTGTTAAGTTTGCATCTAATTATTATCCCAGGGGAATGGTCTAGCTGAATCCTCTAATAAGAACCTGTTGACTGTTATCCGAAAACTGTTAGAGAGGAACCCAAAGGATTGGCATACCCAGCTTAGGTTTGCTCTTTGGGCCGATCGTACTCGGGTTAAGTCCTCCATTGGTACCTCTCCTTATCATTTAGTGTACGGTCTGGAACCAGTTTTCCCTATCCAGCTTAAAATCCCAACTCTGCAGTTTATCAACAAGTTTTATGATGAGGGTGATAGAAGGGAAGCGAGATTAGCTGAATTGTTGCATCTTGAGGAAAAACGGGATAATGCCCTTGAAAGATTCGCCAAACATCAGGGGGTAGTCAAGCGATGGTTTGACAGGAGAGCTAAGGTCAAAGCCTTTAGGATTTCTGACCTTGTTCTGTATTGGGATAAGCCGCATGATCAGAAGGGTAGCCATGGTAAGTTTGATAGATTATGGCTTGGTCCTTACCAGATTGCTGAAATTCTGGGAGATAATGCCTTCCGTCTGAGGACTCTCACGGGAGAGGACATGCCACTGCCTGTTAATGGGCAGTATCTTAAACATTATTTCCAGTCTTGAGCTGTTCTCAGCTCTTTCCCCTGTAAATAGTTAGTTAGGTTGCTTTCTTTGCTTGTTTGTTTGTTTTGGTTAGGGTAGGTTTCCCTTTCGTTTTGCTGGCTTTGTTTGGTTAGGGTAGGTCTGCTTTGGTTTGTTTGTTTTGCTTTGCGTTGCTCTTGCTTTTGGTCTTACCTCCTTGTGGGATTGTGGGTGTATCTGTATGATAATGGTGGCACAACAGGTCTAATGTTTCTGATATTTCCCTTACAAACTTTAATCTTTTTTCCAGAATGTTATGGTATGAATTCCGTTGCCTATGTCACTTGTCCTTGTGGTAAGGCGAAGATTTTCTGGTCACTCTGCACAGGAATGTATTGGGGTCTTATACCTTTAATCTTTAAATATACCTGAAGTCGTAAAAGGTCCTTACAAGGTCTGGACAGGTGAAAAATCTTTTTCTGCTCTAGTGCCACTGTGGTTCTCAGCCCTGAGTGTGAACTTCACTGTTCACAGGTTGAATAAGTTGAGTAAAAAGAAATATTCGTATAAAAAAAAAAGAAGAGAGAAGAAGCAAAAGAAAAGAAATGGATATTGAAAATCTTGAGGTTCGAATTCAACTCATCAGGGGGATCTGAATATCTCTACCGGGGCTATAGACGCCTGGCTGGCAGTAGAGCTATGTTCAGGAGGATCACAGCGATAACCTCGTCGGGGCTATGAACGCCTGACTGGCAGCGAGGCTCTATCCAGGTTACTTTTAGGGTCAGAATCTTTACGTAGCCTGTTCATACCAAATCTGGTTCTTTGCAACTGAAGGTAGGTAATATATGCACCTGCACACACTTGGACCCTGGTATAGGAATGTCTGAATGTCTGGGAGTTTCTTTGCTTTAACTTAGGGTGGCGGCTAGGTACTTGCGATGAAACCAGAGTTCTGGGTTCTTGATTTCAGTTTGTCATCGAAATGCTCAGGAGCATTTCCCCAGCAGAGTCGCCATTTGTTGTGCAGTTCTTGCACACACGCCCCACTTGGAGTGGGGGACCCCCTTTCTTCGTTGTGTCTTTGACCTTTGATTTTATTGGATTTATCATTTTGGGGTCTTGACATGTTGGTTTTGCTGGTTTCACCCTTGCCTTGGGGTTGATATTGATTGAAATTAAGCTTTTGGCCAAGTCCGGGTTTTCACCTGGATCCGGGATTCTCCGCCTCCGGCGGATTTCTCCGGCCCTGGTTCCTTGTCCGTCTCTTGCCGAATTCTCCGATTCCGGGTTTTTTCCTAACTTCGGGATTTTCCGGTCCAGTCGGATTTTCCCGGATTCCGTCAAAATCCCGATCTTCCTGATTTCCCCGGTTCCTGCATTTCCGCGGAATCCGTGTCTCCGCGCATTCTGGGATTCTCCGAAATTCCACTTGGGGCACGGGTTTCCGGACTTGTCAGAAACGTCTTTTCGCGCATTAATGGCTGAGGTATCTTGGTTCAGACGGGTATAAGGGCGAATTTAGGGTATTTTCAGATTCATTCCAACTTCGATTGCTTCCTTGTTTTCTGCTCTGGCGATTCAGAACTTCCGTTTGAGCTTCGAGGTTTGATCTTGGATTGTTTGCGCGTGGATTGCTTGAGTGTTGCTGCCAGTATCTCGTTGCCTGGACGTGTTGTCACGTGGATTGATTTTCCAAGCTCGATTTCTGCTCGTCTTGATCCATGGTATGTATTCGTCGTCCTTCCGTTTGTTTGCATGGTGATTTGAGATTTTCTTGTACTGGGCGTTGTTGAATTTTGGGGTCGGCTCATATTTTGACTTTGGGTGTCGTATTTATTCAGTCGGTTTGATCCGTCTTTTTTATTTGAAGCCCATCTCTCGTGCCCTATGAGTTCCGTTTATCCGCTTGATTGCATATTTACACTTTAGACGGAATTCTGGGTCGTGTTGCTTAATTGTTTTGGGTGCGGGATGTGTTACCATGCGAATTTAGGGTTTTCTTGGTGTGTCGGTTAAAGCGATGATTTGATCTTGTGTTTGAATGACTTTCGCCTCGTTTTATGTTGGCTTCCCCGTCCTGTGAGGATTAGAGGGCTTTTAGGTAAATCCCGAACTGATATTTTAACCCTAAAAGCTTGCTCTGGTTTTAATGGCGGATATGTGGTTGTTCGATTTAGGGCATCGTCATTTTAGTATGGGATCCTTCCTTTGAGTGCTTCTGAGTGTTGGACCCTCTTTGCATATTCGAGTCTGGTGATTGTCGTCGGTTTTGGGTTCATTCGAGCTTTGATATTGAAGATCTTGTGGTCGCTCCTGTTTTGGTGCACGTTTTGCCATTTTTCGGGTTTCCGAGGCTGTCGCGGAATTTCTGGTCTCCCGGATTTTCCCGGTTTCCTTTTATTCCGCGGACAGGGTTAATTTCCGGTGCATTTGATGCTGTCCGCGAAAGTCCGTCCCATTCGGATTTTTCCGGATTTCCTGTCTGATTGCATTCTTTTGTATATTTCGATGAGGGAATTGATGGAGTGATTGTTAATGCCTATTTCTTGATTGCCAAAGAGTAAAATTGATGATTTTCCTTTGATTTCCGAGCATATTAATGATTTACATGGCTAATAGTGCTTTGGTGGCAGGAGTCCGTCTGGGTCGGATTTCTCCGGAATTCCGCCCCGAATGTATTTTCCCGGATTATACGATTTTCCCGGATTATTTGATTTCTCCGGATCTCGGAAGATTGGCAATTGGCATTTGGTTTTAATGGATTTGTGTGATGTATGCTAACCTTTTGGATGGATATGAGCTTAATAATTAAATTCTAATAATAATTCTTGGATGTGCAGGCTGAATCAAGCAAAGCTGCTGCTGGGAAGTCCAAAGGTGGTGCGGGGGCATCTGCAGTTTCCGAGACAGAAAAATTGAGATTAGACATGAAGAGTCAGGTCCCAGAGAGTAAGATATCCTCCGTGTGGGCAGATGTGTCTGATACCAACGTTGGTGCCTGGCGTTACGAAGAATTCAAACAGAGAACAGCTGAGAAGGACCAATCGGCATTGAGGCAAGGGATGATGAACTCAGGGTTGGTACACGTGGCAGGGTTCCCTCCAGCAGTCCAGTGTTACGAGCTGATTTTGGAGTGTGCTAGGCAGTACGCCTTTGACACACAGATGGTAGTTAGTACTGAGGGGCGGGTGTTGGCAAATTTCAGTCCAGCCTCCATTGCCCGAGCTTTCAGCATGCCGGATCTCCCCTCGGTTTGCGCCCTAAACATTGACACTGCTCGCACGTATTATGAGAACGAGCCAGTTAAGGCTCAACAGCTTATCAACTCATGGCTTGAGAAGCCCAAGTCTCACCACTCTAAATTGCCCAAACAGTTGCACAGGGTGAAGTTCAGGCCAGATATTTATGATGCCATCACACTGTTGAGCAGGGTGGCCGGACTCAAAACTGCCGGGGTATTGGAAAGTTGGATGGTCCATGTGATCACCAAGATAGGCCAAGGAACGAATTACCACTGGGCAGGACTTATCAGTGCGGAAATAGATAGGCAACTGAGGAATGTTTTGGAAGGAAAGAAGTTCACCATGTCCTCCTTTGTTATATATATACTGGCCATCTCCTATCCCTATAAGGGACTGACTCCGGCAGGAACTATTGGACAGGACATTATCTATGAGGTCTATCCGGAATTGCACCTCGGACACGGAGATTATAGGAGGGCCAACGATGCCTTCACTATGCACATTACCCGGACCCTTCAGAATGCGGAGCACATCAGATTGTCCGATGGGGCTAGGGGGTTGATTAAGAATTATGGGGCCTGGTTCATCCAGTTCCCCACTTTCACTTATCTCCGGATTGATGGATGCCCCGTTGCTCCCTACAGATTGCCCAGGTATCCCACTGACCACATAGTGCTACTGGAGGTCGTAAGACAAATTTGTGAGTTCGATACGGTGGTCAAGAAGGAGAAACATAAAACTGGTTTTGGAGGTGACTTCCCTCTTGGGATTGGCGTGGATGTGATGTGTCCTTCCATTCAATCAGCTCATACTGCAGGTGAGGAATTGGCAGCCTATGGATTCTCTTTCCATTCAAAGAGAATGAATTTTGACATCACCGGAGGGGCACAGAAAAGGGCTACCCGGGAATACAGGCACAAGGAGGACTTGGAGGACTACTGGGTCAACATCAAGGATGACCTTGATGCACGAAGGAAAAGGTATTCCCGGCTGCCAGTAGAGGCAATTAGGCAGTACAATGTGAAGCTGATTCCAGATCAGCTGGAGGATGATGGAAAACTGGTCCAGGACCATGTCTATGAACCCATCAAGGATAGGTCAGTAGCGGATATTGACTGGAATGAGCCTGAGGTGACAGAGTTGGAGGACTTAATGGCTCCGGTGCTAAAATATACCTTTGCTTGGATCAAACATGAGGTCTGGGTGTTGGAAAATGCCGATGTTCCCCTCACTTTCGACCTGATGGGGAATCTCAACCCCATGTCCACTTCAGAGGAATCCGGGGAAGAGGACCCCAAAGGGAAAACAGCCAAGGCCTCTCCTTTCAAAATCAAGGTCAGAAGCCCTAAGGGGACTCAACCTGCAGCAAAAAGGAAACCTATCGGCAAACGCAGGTGGAAGACCCTGACTATCAGCAGGTCCTCGGACGAGGAGGAGGTGGAGAAAGCTGAGGAGGAGGATGTTCCTCCACCGCCCAAGAAAGCCAGAACTACAAGGGCGGCGAAAAAGAAAGGCCAAACGACTTCGGAAGATGAGCCTCCGGTTGTGGATGTAGAAAGCTCCGGAGGGGAGAAGACCAAAGTATACACCAGAAGATCCAGAACTCCGTCCCCAAAGGATGCTGCACAGCCAAAGGTTTCTTCTCCAATATCGCCAGCCGCTGAACAGGACAAGCCTGTCTCTCCTCCACAGGGTGTAACAGAACCGGTAAATCCGGATGAGCAGGAAATCAGCGGAGAAGCAGAGCCGTTTGAGGAAGGGGCATTATTCAGTGAGGCTGCCGGGCTCGAGGTAGAGACAGAGGAAGGGCACACTTCCCCTTTGGTACAGTACGAGGACTCTCCGGAGAGTGAGAAGGGCCGCGGATCTCCAGAACCAGAGAAAATCATCCCCGCTGGAACTCCATCGCCGGTGCTTCCTGAGTTGGGATTTGAGGAGATGGACCAAGGTGAACAACCCCCAGAGAAAGATGATGACAAGGCAACAGAAGAAGGAGAAGTCGAGGTGGCAGTAGCAGAAGAGGAGAAAGCCACAGAAGACCCGGGGAAAACTGACACAGAAGGAATCCGGACGGACCCTGTAGCCCCGGACTGGTTAGAAAAAGAAATAGCAAGGAAGAAACAGGTGATAGTGGAGGACACTCCTCTCGACTGGGATGCAATGTTATCTCAGATTGGAAAGGGGAAAAAGAAGAAGGCAGCTAGGATAATTTCCCGGGTGGAAAGGGATGAGGTGCATAACCGTGTAGTACACATCGCCACCCCTGTTGCAGATAAAACAAGAGAAGAGGTAGTAGGCCAGGATTACAGTGTCCAAACCATTAACCTTGGGCCGGCTTCCCTAGAACAAGACATTGAGGAATTCGAGGGGTCAAGTGCTGTGATTCTGGATAGGTTGAAGAAGGAGACTCAGACAAAGAGAGAATTGAAAAGGGAAAATGAAAGGTTGAGGAAAAGCTTAGAAGAGGTCATGAGACCTCTACAGTCCCTCCATCCGTCCTCCTCTTCTACTCCCGGATTTCTGCCGAAGGAAACAATTTCTGGCATAGAGAAGATGAAGGCTTCCACACAAGCTGCCATGGACTGGTTGATGAGTGTTCGGACACAAGGGGATGAAGCTATTAAGGAGATCCTGTCAGTTGGCAAGGATGCAGTCCAAGGAAAAGAGCTGATGGAGGGTATCCTTTCTCAGGATATGAATGATGTCGATTCTCTGTTGCAGAAGACAAAGATTATTCTGGGGCATGGCAGGGAACAATTGGGCAAGGATGGAATTCTTCCCTCTTCCAGGTTGGATGAACCATGGGAATGGTTCGAAGCATTACAGATCAGGCAGGGAGCCCTGAAAAAGATAAAGAAACGAAGAAAAGCCATTGATGCCGACCTTACTGCAATCTATGATGGTTGCATTGCATTTTTTGAAGTGATGACAGGGAGGAATAAGATGGCTCCCAAGTACCTGAGTTTGGATCAATTGAAGGAATGGTGGCATGAGGTTTATGCCCCAGATTCTGATGAGGTTGTCACTGGCCATATGCTTGATGATGCGGCTACATATTTGGCAATAATAGATAGATACCTGACCAGCAGAAAGGATTGGAAGGGGACCATTGAGCGGTCCAATGATGGGATTGAGTCAATTAAATGCCGGCTCAAAGTTTTGCCATTGCCACCCATTGCTGAGCTGGAGGAAGTTTTCTTGAAGGTCCAAGGGTCACCAGCGCGGAAAAAGGACAAAGGAAGCAGCGGTTAATGTTTATCTCGAGATTTGTGCTTCCCTATTATCATAGGGCATGCATTGGACCGGATTTCCTTGGGGATTGTGCCTTGGCCGACTTGGATGATGGCATTAAATGTGTGCCTTAGTTTGTTTCCTTGGCCGACCTGTTTTGGCGGTTTTTATTTTTTTGTAAAATGTTTGGCTGGGCCGACATGTTCTAAAAATTTGATAAATAGGCATTTTTGCCTTATTGTAAGGGACAGTTCAGAAGATTTTGATAGTAGAGATTAGCAAGAGCAATAGTTAGAGTTTTAGAATTTCTTAAAGCAGATATCATATTCAGAACAGTTGAATTGTTGCAGCATTTGATGATTAATACAATTGAAGGCATTGTGGTTTTCCTGGTGAAATCCTTTGTGTTACCTCATCTTGCATGGTTCTTTTGTTCTATCTTTTACTTTGCTTGAAGATCTAGGGTTTATTATTCAGAAATAAATTAGTTTAGTTGGATAAATGGTGTATATGATTTCATATTTGGAATGTTGGTAGCTATCTTTGGTCTATACTCCCAGTAACTATCTGATTGTAGTAGGCTGGTGAAGTCAACCTGGACCATATATATTCAAATGTGCTTGAGTTCGGTTGTAGATGCAAGTCTATGATTTGAAAATTTATACTCCTCAGAAGATTGCACTGTTCTTGTAAAGATTGCCTTGTGGGTCGAACAGGAATTGGTTATTTGAGATAGGTCCATTCCAAATATATGTCATTTGCATTGCTTGTCTGTTCAGTAATTTAGATTTTATTACCTTCCCCACATCCTTATCTTTTGCAATTTCTTTATTATTCGGTTAGATTTAGGATTCAAGATCATCATATTGTTAGATCTGATAAATTGAAAAGGTTCAGTTTGCTTGTAGTAAGGTCCGATTGTGATTACCAGCAATTTCACATTTCATCTGAGTTGTTTTATGCATTGTTATGACCTAACACCCGAGAGACCTTGGGGTGATTTTCAGTAATTCATTATTGGAGATTACCTTTCAAGAGAGATAGGATTTTGTATTCTATCTGAGTTGTTGCTGTGCAGAAAACACCATCAACAAAAAGGTTGCTACAATTTTGAATAATGAAGAAGAACCTGTTGTTTTAGCTGTTCCAACTGATTGGATCCATCAGAGGATCCATTACTTGCATACTAGAGATTGTCCAGAAAGTTTAGACAAGTCTAAATGAAGATATTACAGGTTACAAGCAATTCCTTATGCAGAAATTGATGGTGTTCTTTATAAGAAAGATTTCAATGGTGTTTTTCTCAGATGTATTTATCTAGATCAGACTGAAAGAATTCTTGAAGAATTCCATGATGGACCTGCTGGAGGTCATTTTGTACCATGTACTACAGCTCTGAAAGTTATAAAGGTAGGCTATTATTGGCCAGATCTTTTCAAGGATGCTCATACTTATGTTAGAAAATGTGCCAAATGTTTACTTTTTGTAGGAAAACAAAAGTTAGTAGCTCTACCCCTGAATCCAATTCAGGTTGAGCAGCCATTTGGAAAGTGGGGACTCAATTTTATTGGTCCAATCAATCCACCCTCAAGTGTTGGGCACAAATGGATTTTAACTATCACAGACTACTTTACGAAGTGGAATGAAGCAATCGCATTAAGGGATGCAAATGAAACATCAGTTCTCAACTTCTATCAGGATATAGTTTCCAGGTTTGGTACACCTAATTCAATTATTTCTGACAATGCTTTGGCTTTTGTTGGTTTAAGAGTTTCAGATTAGTCAGTAAAGAATAATATTTATCTGAACATTTCATCCAATTATTACCCCCAGGGTAATGGAAAAGCTTAATCAACAAATAAGAATCTGATTAAGATCATACATAATATTATTGAAGATAATCAGAGGTCATGGCATGTCAAGCTCAAGTTAGCCCTGTGGGCTAATAGAGTTACACCAAAATGATCAACAGGATTTTCACCCTATGTTTTCGTTTATGGAAAAGAGGCCAAATTGCCTATCTCAATTGAATTGCCAACTTTGAGTTACATAAAAGAGCTTGAGTTACTTGAGGAACAACCAATGCAAGTCAAACTTGCTCAATTAACAGAGTTGGAAGAAACCAGAAGGGAAGCCTATAGAAAGCTTTAGATTCATCATTCTCAAATGAAGAGGAAATTCGATAAGAAAGCAGCAGCAAGGATCTTCAATGAAGGTGCTTTAGTTTTCAAGTGGGATGAGCTCAAAAGCAGGCCTGGTAAACATACGAAGTTTGACGCCATGTGGGAAGGCCCATACATTATTACAAAAAAGAAGGAACACAATGTATTTCAACTTTCAAAGTTGAATGGTGAAGTACTGCCAATCCCTATCAACGGGATTCATTTGAAACAATGTTATTAAGTGTCAAGCTTTCAACTATACATAGTAGGATAGTTTTCAGTTTTAGTAATGCTTTCAATAAGTTCCTATTAGCATGTTTCATTTCTATTTTGTCATGTTTTCAATAAGTGCAGTCGTTGCACCTGGGTTTTCAGATTCTGTCTTCAACAAAATTGTAGTAGTTTCTTTCAATTGTGTGTTCTGAAGCTAAGTTACGGTTTTCTGAGTTAAAACAAAATAGAACATGGACTTCATGCCCAATGGATAAGTTATATACTGGTCTACGGTGTTTAGCAGGCAAACACTCTGCAAAGGTCGCCAATTTGTTACCTATTTTTCACTACAAGCTCAAACAGGTAGAGCTAAATCAAATTCATGAATTATAGGTACAAATTTTTTGAAGTTTTTCTGATTAAATTATTCATTGATCATCATAGAGATCAATTTATATCTGAATTATAGTTTTATTGTGCAATTATTTGAAACAGAAAATTGAGAATTTGCATAGTAATTCCTTTTATTCATTTTGTAAAAACACTAAATCTCACACAAGCCGCGAGAGTAACTGAATTTGATTATGAAAATCAAATGATGAATACAAAATTCAAAGATAAACTACACTACTGAAAATAACATAAGCGCAAAGAAGAGGAGCAATTCATCATTGCCTATAATGATGAATCACTTTCATTGATGTCTTCAGTCGTCGCATCTCCAAGTTGTTGCAGCCTCGTTTCCTCGCTCCATGAACCTGCAAAGTTATAAAGGAATGGCATTAGAGGTGTACACTAAGGAATGATGAATTACATTTTTCCTTATGCCTACGCTACCAACAGGAATGTAATTTTCATCAAATCAGGAGTTCACTAGATGATTGAGTTACAAAGGTTGACAATCAAGAAAAACATAGTTCAATGGAAGCTTTCAACTTCTTTTATTTTGCTAACATGTTTGTTTAAATGTGCAAGAACAGGTTCATCATGTTCGAGATCATTTTATCAGATATGTGGAGAAAAACGGGCTCCCACAAGGGTAGAGCTTGACATATTAGAAGGACGCTCTTTAATTACATGTGAAGAGCCATCAATATCAATTACAGTCATTAAGAAAAGTTGCTATAACCAAGAAGAGATTCATAAAGCATTCATATTTCATTTGTTATCTTTGTTTCAGCTCTACCTTGCACGCACTTCTGCATCTCAGTAAGGTATTGAGTTCCTTTATATTGAAGGGAGAACAAAGTATCAATTATTTAAAACTGTTTCTAAGAACTCAAGATTTATACATAGTCTGAAAGAGACTTTGAGAAACAGAGCACTATCATAAAAGAGCAGTCACATAATAATAGGACAGCTAGTTTCAATGGCAAAGGGCAATTTTGAAGACAAGAACTCAGTGAACTCTCTCGAAGAGGACAATAATTGCAGATAAAAGAGAGATTGCAGACTTTGATGACAACCTTATGTATGATTTTCAAAGTTTCATATGCTCGCAGTAAGGAAGAAAGATCATGCTACAGGGTAATGCATTCATCATATTGTTGCATGCAGCTTATTAAGTCATGAATCTGGAAAGATAAGCATTCAACTGCTACTAATAGAGCTAAGAGAAAGTTTTAGATTTAACAATATCCATGACATGGATTTAATAGTAAATGATAGTCACAGCTATTACCAGTCATTGACATGCTCGCAAGGTACAAAGCAATAACAAAAGATATATATGAAGTACAATGGAATTTTACTATGCACAATGAATCATCATCATTTATAAAACAGGCATACATATTACAAGTGCCAGATCAAAGCAGCAGAGGAGTAGTGAATTTTCAGCATCATAATCAAAAAGAGATAGTAACCAGATCAAATGGAGACTCAACCTGTATGTTCAAGTTAATGTAATGGCATTAAATCAAAAGCGAGACATCAAACAAGAAGGTGCAGTCATGATATCATATCTTGTGCCAATGAAATATCAAAAGTTGCAGTCACATAATGATAGGATAGTCATACCAAGTGACAAAGATTTCATCAATGATGAGAATATGCAAATCAGGCTACTTCTTATGAATGATTTTATGATTGATAGACTTAACAAAGGTAATCTGTAGCAGCATCAAAGAAGGAAGCCATGAATGAGCAATGCATATATAGAAAGCATGAATCACTTTTGATGGGTAGCCAAGCTTTCAGGGAGTGGATTAATAAATGAACAACTATGTATTCCAATAGAAAAGGAGCAAGTTATAGTTTTTGGAACATCAAATGCTTATGGGGTCATCATGAAAGTTTTCATAGTCATGTTAAATGAATGATAAATAGTTCAGTATCAAAGCAGCTCAAGTGTGGAATGAAAAGACAACAGGACTATTTTTATATATCATTGTCTAGATGAATACTTAAAATTTTGTATGATAACATATGAGGTGAGCATCAAGAAACAGTTACAGGTATTCACCTTTCATGCAAACAACTAAAAGAGAAGGTCAGTGTATGGATTTTTTCCCAAATAAATTTGAAGAAGAAGCTGATTAAAAATCATGGTGACCTTTATATTACAGAATGCACAGTATAAAAAGGAAAATTACATATTTCTTCTCGCCCATGTAAGGGTTTTACTCAAAAAATGCATAGTGCAACGAATCACAAGTACCCAGATGGAGTTTTTAAAGCCATATTCAGAATGCAAGAGGAAAATGTAAAATTTTTGTTTGTTTCTTTCAAAGTCTGAACCAAGATTATATGGCGCCTCTGGTCAAAAAATGCAAAATGCAGAAATCAGCAAGTGGCCATGGAGATAGCCATGGCCTTATGGCCATTTTTTCCTTACAAAGACTCAGTGAAAAGCCATAATAACAATAAGAACCAACTTACCTTTGTCTCAGAAAGGGGGTTGACTAAGCTTGAGGAGATATTATGGAGAAATCATCAAGTTCGAGCTTTAAACTCCAGCTCTCATGGCGGCCAGAGCTATTATAAAGTGCAGAAAATCAACAGGGAAAAGAATGACATAGAATATATGAGAAAAGAGTTACAGCCACGCCCTTAAGGCCTTAAAAATGCATTCAAATGCTTGAGAATACTTAGATTTGGGACATAATAGCCTTTTTCTTACCCTTCTTGTTCAGAGTCTTCAAAAAATCATCAAAATCAATGGAGAAATCATCAAGTTCGAGTTCAAACCCTACTCCATGGTGGCCAACAGCTTCTTCATGAAGCTTCTCCAAAGTCAAGAGAATGAACATAATGATTTTTAGGGTTCTCATCTCTCTTTTGGCATGGTTCGATGATTTTCTTTTTGACTATCTTTTGAAAGGAAAAATCATTATGTTTTTATTTCCCGTGGCCTTGACTTTAAGTCATGATGCCTTATATCTAATGATGGTGGTCGGCCTTTTTCATATACACTTAGAGCTAAAGTTTTCAAATATATGCTAAGTGCTTATTATATATTGCTGATGGGGTCAACTATTTCAATATGGCTGATGGTAATCAATTATTGTGAGTTAAAATAATGACAAGTATAATGTGCATGGTCACCAATGATTGCTAAATTAGATTCTTCAGATTTATTTGTATTATTCAATGTAAATGAATTAATTAAATTATGCATTATAAATCATTTAATTAATTCATCATCTTAAAATGCAAATAAAGAATATTATGTAAGGCTGAGATACAACTATAGACTCAACTGAAGATTTGTCATGCAAAAATGGACTTTAATTTTCATGGGCGAATTGATTAAAGCAAGGTGGAATTTTGCATGTTTTGGCCCACGTTCAGAGATTTCCAGTTCAGTTTGAGTTACAGATCAGTTGCATGCTTTATAACTGCGAGTTCGAGACTGAGTTCACTCATTTTTGCATGAGTTTGAACCTTATTTTCAGGGATTTTTGCTTTTGCTCAGATTTCACCTTGGAATTATCATTTTCTCACTGAAATTGACTTTTAGTTGGATCATTCATGCACTTTGGAGTTGCATATTTTGTATATATTGGAAAAAGTTTATCTTTTTCTCTAGTTCTTGTTATTCAGCCTTTGCATTCTACAAAGTGAATTGTCATGTAACTCAGTTTTCAAATTAATACAACAGTGTTTTACAGGTTCATTAGTTTATGATTTGCAAAGGATTCCTTCTAATTTTTAGTATTTTCAAATTCACCTTCCAAGTTTCAGGCATCGTTATTGTGAGGAATTCAATCGCGAAATTACTGTGTTTTCAGTTCTGAAACCTTTGATTTTTCTGTCTTTTTCACATATCTGTATGCAATTTAGTTTAAGTTCATTGGTTATACACTATGCATGTACTTGATTAATCAATTTAGTCGTGAAAACTTTGTTTTCCATCAATATTGCATTAAATCAAAGCCTTTGTTTAAGGCATTTAGGTGACTGAGCTTTCAAATCAGGTTGTGCAAATTAAGGTGTTGAGTGATTATTTGTGAGTTAGGTTGCAATTAGATTTCCAATCAGGTGCATCAACAGGTTTCATTACAGTTTAAGCATTACTTTCAATACCTCTATCCTTTTTCCAATAATTTACCAGTTATTTAATTTGAGAATCATATAGGAAGCCGGCCTAGAATCCGGAGGTTCAATCTCGTTTTAGGTCACCCACAACCTGAGTCTTATCCAATGTTTCAACAGATTGTTGAGTTTAGTTATTCCAGCGTTCGGGCGCAATCTGTTTGACAACAAGAATAAAACTAGGGAAGAAGCCCTTACAAATGAGCATGTTGTTCTTTTTATCCCAACAAGTGAAATAAATAGAGAAAGAGATCTAGGGGAACATGTGAGAAAGGGAAACCTAGCCACCTTCCAACATAATCTTGACATGTCCACAAAATAAAAAAATATAATATGTAGATATGAAAACCCTCTCAATATACTTGCCAATACCTACATTGACAAAAAAGGTAAACTGCAAAAAATCCCCTCACACAATCTACTAAAACACAACCCCAACATGGTCCTCTAGTAAAAGAAAGACCTATAGGTGATGGAGACGACATGGGAATTGCACTCCTTTCCTTAAAATCCACTAAAAATTGCATTAAATTGATGAAGAAAGGAATCGGTGACCAAATACAAGCAATTGAAAGTTTTTTCACTAGTCACAAATGCACAAAGGAGTTAGGCATAGAAAACTAAACAATTTTTTTATTCTCCCACTCAACAATATTTGATCATTGCTTTTATTGTTATTCACTTTGCCTTGGTGTTAGCAAGGAAAACACCATAGTACAAAAAAGAGCAGTAAATCCTATTGTAAACTACCAAAAGAGGGTTTCAGAGCTCCTAATCAATAATTATACTCCAACAAGTAGGGTAGATTATAAGGGACACATCTTATTAAGAACTTATATGTATAAGATAGAATACTATGTAACATAATTAAGTAGTGCATGCAATAAGAATTAAAATATAGAAACATATAAGAAGAAGATAAGAGTAATGATATGTAAAATAAATATACATAAGACATTATATATGATGAGATAATGGAAGTATAATATACACATGAAGTTGGTTAATTTAGAGGATGTTATGAATGTTCTTTAAATTTTGTTTATATGTTATTTTGTTGATTTATTTGTTCTTCTTTATGCACTAATCTTTAATCCCTCTTTATAATTGAGTCTAGGGTATGAATAAAACTAATAGAGAATGCTTGGGGCACAAAAATCTAGTCTTTGTTACCCAAATTTTCATGCTAACACTTGGCTTTATTTCATTCGATCATATAGATCCATTAGGAATTAGAACCACATTTATTTCCACTATGCTCTCCCTTTTCCCACCTACCTTAATCGCTTGTGCCTCCATCCTTGTCATTGAATAATTTTTTATTTCATTGGGGGTTCCATAGGAATCGGAAACGATTGGTTCTTTCTTCTTATGGAATCTTCTATCAAACTATTTTCCTTTTCTCTTTCCTCTTAATTGGAGTTCCTCTTAGTTCTTGTCATCAAGGTTTTTGATGGGCTAAGAATCACTGACAAAGGAGTTCTCAATGAACTCAAAAGAGTTGACACCTCATGAATTAGTTAATTTGGAAATTGGGATTTAGGCAATTGAATAAGGAATGTAAATGAAACCCACAACCTAGAGGCACACATAACATGATGACCCACACTAAATATCTCAGATCAATTGTTAGTGGGAAAACAATGGGTGACATAAAGTGATAACATTTTGGAAACCTTTACAAGATGATTACCTAATAATCATGGAGAAAAAGTGGCCTAAAGGATTTGATTAGGCAGAAAGTCAAGGGTTAACAACAATTTAAATATGTCATTCCTTGACACAAAAAAAATAGATATGTTCAAAAATACACTTGGAGGAATACAAACAATCTAAATCATACATCTTCTTAAGGAGAATGTAGGATGTGCAACAACACTTCTTGGAAAATAATAACTAGACTAATATGTACAATATTTTAACAAAATGTGAATTGCCAAAATTTTCCTTTATCAAAGAAAAATATTTAGAAGGAGTTGATCTCCTTTAGATATAGTTGCAGTCATTACCAAGCTACAACAATTGAAATTTCTTGCTTGCATGCATCAAGTCATATATACTACTTGTGTAGTGAAGATTCACCTCACCATAAAATTTGTTGCTATAGGGAATTCATGAAATATAGGTGCCAGAATCATCTAATGATGGATCACGCATGCACATAGCAGTAGGGGTAGGAAATTTAGAAGGTAGGTCAACACCAAAAGAAAAACCACTTATGGAGAAAAGGGGAATTTATTCACACAAGGGTGTACTACTATTACAACAACTAACCTCCTTAATGTTTGATATAAAACAAAAAAAAGAAAGTTTTTGTCTCACATAGTGATAGAAAATATGGTATACTTTCTTGTTGTTCCACATAGGAAATTTTTTCCTTATGTACATCAAACAAAAGCTTTGAAGTTCAGCATAATTTTAGGTTGAGTAACAAAAGATTTATCCTCTTGACACATGTGTTGCTACTCAACAACATTAACTTTGGTATGTTGATCCCAAGTAAAACATTCAAGTTTACATACACTATCCCTAATGCAAAATTTCATGTATTCACCTTGAATGAGGGCCTCATATTTAGTTTTGTAATATTTAGGGATATTGGTAAACCAGAATACCTTATAATTAAACATGTATTGATGCACATCTCTAGTTTAATTTTTCCTTCTTGGCCATTGGATACAATAACCTAAGACCTGTAGCACATCAATCCTCCACATATATTATTGCAATTGTATTATCTTCTTTGATCTCCTCCTCAAGTGCACCAACACCCATGTTATTCTTATGCATAGAAACATCATTAATAATCTCAAACTTTGAAAATAGAACAAAAGAAGGTAATACATCAAACAAGAAAAAATATTCTTCACAATTCTCATCATTGGATGGCATATGTTTTAAATATCAACTACATGATTTGATCCATTTGAATTCTTAATATTACACGTGCATTCCTCCTCATGTAAGGAACTAAAAATTTCATAAGACCATGAGTCTTTATCAACCTCATCATCAAATAGGAATTCATGTTGCCCCATGTCACTAAAATCACCTTCACTCCAACTCATCAAATTAGATTCTTGTTGCTTTCAGTTCTTTTCTAGTGACATAGGCACTAAAATCACCTTCACTCTCTTTATTATTGTCAACAAAATAAGGGAGTTCATTAAATAAGGGAATTGTAAGGAAGCTAAGATAGCAAAACAACTTCCTACACTAATCTTGAGAGGAGGAATATGCAAAAAAGAAGAAGATGTGAATAGTTACAAAAAATTAAACGTAAATAATATTCATACCACAATAGAGTGATTTACATGGGAAAAACTCTTTCAGGAGAAAAACCCCACACTCCAAAATACACCCAATATATTATTTAGAAATCAACAAGATTGAAATATACTTACAAAGAAATCTTTCTCACAAGAGTATCACCATCCAAACCTTGTGTAATTGCAAATTTGAGACTCTATTTTCCTAATATTCTCCCACTTGTCAAACACCTTGCAAGGGAAAAGGGAGTATCAACACTATAATATAATTGTTAGGGTCCGTGAGGCCTATAGACCTTGAACACCATTTGAACTTTGTTGGAGTTTCAATTTGCAACTCTAGAGTGCGTATTGGAAACATACAACTATGCATAGATAAATTTCTCTTCAAATTAGGAGGGGAAGCTCCCTCTTTTGTTGATTTTGTGTAAAAAGTAAAGTAAATTCCTATCTTTTTACTCAACTATAGAGCACAAGGTTATAAGACACCATGCGTTGTAGCTAGGGTTTTCTCTGGTTTTGTAGATCTCAACTACAACTAGGCTAAAACTTAAAATGCTTCTATCTCCTCAGGTAAATTCAGAGTGAGAGGATTTAGAAGTAACGGGAGTGATTTGGATAACTTAAACAAAATTGTTATCATAACTTGTCTGAAGGCTCATTGCTCTTTCAGATTTACGTTGAGAATAAAGTTTATGTAAGTAAAACATCAAATGATAAACTAAAACTTAGGATTCCCTCGAAGAGTCATTGCTCTTTCAAGGTGTAGGCTAAAATGAAGGTTACTAGAAATAACATCAAACGGTAAGATAGATCTCTGGATTCCCTTGAAGGCAAGGTGCTCTTTTCTAGGTGTAGGCTAAAATGAAGATTACAAGAAACAACAAAACTTGAAAGATCTTAAGACTTTGGATCAAAGGCTCATTGCTCTTTTAATTTATTTTCTCAAACTCAATCAAAGATTACACTTTTGGGACAAAAAATGGTATGAAAGAGGACAACATACAAGATACAATCAACCAAATACACTTGAACAAAGATTGAACACAAGTACATGAACAACAAGAAAGCAAGCAAACAACTCAACCTTTCACTATCACAAGTATGGTTCAAGAACATATACTAAGTAACAAAGTCAAAGGCTCTCGAGCTCAACATTTTGTTACAATGAAGTAAATTTAAAATACAATGAGCAAGGTTGCTCTTATATATAGACACTCAAAGGAGTAGGGAACCCTAAAATCTCCTTGAGTAAACATTCAATTCTTTCCAATCAACAAGATTTATCCGATGTCTAAACAAATGTAACTAACAGTTAACTAGAAAGACTACTTCAGTTAACTGATTCTAAAATTAAATAGAACTCCACTGTACATAGGTGTCTCCAAAAATAGACATACATAAAAGGTGGGACAACGAGTTAACTTGGAAAGGCATCAAGTTAACTAATGCCTTAAATGCTATCTTTGGAGAAGGTGGGATGTCCTAACTAGTAGTTCATTGGTTGCCATCTCAAGCAATCATCTCCTCCAAGAAGTTGTTAACTACCTCATCATCTAGAGCATTGATACTCATTTGAATGATGTGGTGTCATCACATATCTTTGCCACTTTGATATGATTTTGTAACTCCCTCTTCCTTGTAACTACACCATCAAACTTTGTTGACATGGCTACAACTTGAGTTAACTTGTAGTCAATAGGGTCGCCACTGAAGCTACTACGGATGACATTATGAAACTCTGACTGCACATCATCAAGCTCGACGTATTCACCATCCTCATGTTGATACCAAGAAGGAACTTGTGATATGAAAGCTCCTACAAACTGGATAGAACTTGCCACCTTTTTTCTACTCTTTGTCAACTCTGTAGAGATTTCCTCATACGTTTTTACCTTGATTATTTTTTGTTCTCTCCAAGTAAGAAGTTTGTTTTTATGCTCTTTTGTAGTGGTTGAATCGTAGGCCATCCTCAAATGAGAGATCGTGATTTCATCTCGAGGCTTCTCTCCCAATATACTCAGATCTGATTCCTAGATTTATGCACAAAGGTCGTGGGTATTGTACCTCAATCGGTACAATTCTGCAAGTATAAACCGGCCCTTGGTGACGAAGTCTTCCACCTAGTCTCTTAGGTGCTTTTTGTATATAACTAGTTGACTTAGTTGATTTTTCTCTGCATGTAGCTCTAGCATTTGTAGAAGCAAGGATGTGACATTTGAGGTATCGTGAATGAGGTTGGAGATGTATTGTCGTAGTTGCTAGTTTTCAGCCTTGAGGGTTGCTTTATTTTCACCATCCTTTACCACTCTTTCCTCTATGCTCACTGTTGCAACCTTGAAGAGATCTACATTAGTCTGGTGCATGCTTTTACCAAGATTGACTTTCAATAAAGTGAAGTCATCATCCTCTACTTCATCTGCATTCTTGTTCTCAGGTGGTGCAGCGATCTCAATGACAATCTCATTGTCAGCGTTCTTTTCTACATGAACTTGCTTTTTGAGCTTCTTCTCTAACGTGTCTTGGTAAACATCGTCAAATTTTGAAAATTTCAATTGGTAGGATGGATTTATTCTCTTCCTACCTAGGAGGTTCTCAAGCCAAGAAGAGTCTCGACTAACCTCACTAGAAGGATTGGTGCTAGTCCCATGAATTCCTGATGAGTGAGATTGTATTAAGATGTCACATGGTGGCGAATCTGGCTCCAAGTCAATGTGAATTGGAGACTATTGCGGTGGTGAAGGAATAGGAGGCTTTGCTTCCATTTCTGGCACTTTCTCAATTGTGTTTGTGGTTGTGTCCACATGTTGCTCTTGCTGATTTACATCAGCAACTTGCATCTTCCCTTTCAAATGAATGGGAACCTTATGATTCTTCGAACCCTCTAGAGGATTGCACATTATCTTTTGTTTGGGTTTTGATCTAGACATGGAAGGTAGTGTGGTAGTAATCGGTGGCAGATTTCTGATTGGTGTGACTACCTTCTGTGTCCTCTTGTTGTCTAGGAAAAGCTAGCTATTCTTTACAACTGTTCTTGTCCTTTCCTCAATGGATATGCTTTCCTTGGCATACCAATCAATGGATTGAAGTGGCTACGAGTCAATTTGATCTCTGAAAAATGTGGGAAGTATGACTTCCCCATCATCATCTGATAATTTCCTTCCACATCCTCTGACATGAACTTACTGATTTGCAAAAGGGTGAACCTGCTGTAGTTGCACCTTCACACTTCAAATTCGTCTTCACAACTAAACCAATAGTCCTCCATAGAAGCTTTGTGTGAAGGATGGTTTCCAAGAGGAGTTGAAAAGTGACCCCAAGGGTCATATGAGTGCCTTTCAATGAGAAACTTAAGATTAAGTTTCGTCATCTCAAGGCTCATTGCCTTGGTGTCAACTGTTGATCTGCACCTATATATACCCATTGTGAAAGGAAAGTTGGTAGTTGTCTTGCGCTTATTGCGCAGAAAGATATGGACTTCATGCAACTACCATAAAAAATCCATGAAAACCACTTTATGCAATGGATAATGGGGTAACATGGCTGGAAGACCTGAGTAGCCATATACACTTATGTAGGTAAACGTGGGGAATTGGATGAACCAATTGGCCCAATCTACCATTGCTAATTTGGCTTCTAGTGAGATGCATACATGTGAATCGTGAGCAAGGTCTCTCACTATGTACATCAAGAACTGGTCATTCACTCGCTTGAAGTGTCTTTCTAAGTGTGAGAATTCAAGCTGTGAGAAATGTTCATGAACCTTCTGCACACCTAGAGTTCCAACTGTTTTCAACCCTCTAAACTAGCCTTGAAAGGCTATCATATATACGAGGTATGAGCACATGTGGAATTTGTGAGCCTTGAAGAAATTGGTCATCTGGTTGATCAAGGCAGGTCAATCATAGTGTTCTTTCTTGTTGTCAAGTTGAGACATAATGTAATACATCCATGGTTGAAACTTGTTTGCCTCTACTTGATCGGTGATACGGTTGAGTAGAGTGATCATAACTATGTACTCATCTCTGAATTAGAACTCCACGCCCCACATTCTTTGGCAAGATATTTCTTTTCTCTTTAAGCCACCTTTCTACCATTCTCTTTTGACATTTGTCCTTTGACATTTGAATGCCCTTTCACACTCCTTCATTGATATGGTTAAATTGTTTGCACAATGTGGAATAGCAAAGCATCTCTTGATATCCTTTGGCTTGAGACTGCATATTACTCTCCCATCTACTAATTGTATCTCTCGTGCACTAGGGTTGTAATGCTTTACACAAGCGATTACAAATTCGATGCTCTGCATTGAGATGGGAAATGAAGCTACCTCAAGCAAACCAGATTGCTCAATATTTTGCATTGTGATGCCATCTACGCCTTCCAACTTGTCCAAATCAACTTCAGGGTGCGCTCGATGTAAATTGGTGTTAACCATTTTTAGAAAGTCATGAAGCAAGACCGATTTGATCTTGAATTCAACTTGTGAGAATTACATTATGAAAATCTAGAAGATTGACTGGGCACACAACACTATTTGAACAACTTTTTCTATAGAGGCTGAAAATAGCTTCGCTGAGGGGTAATTTTACAAAAAATTATAAGATGTGGATTTTTTTAGGAATATCCTGCTAAACGGATCCACAACCTCATATTTTCAAAAAAGTGACTTTTTCTTGGACATGCAACAACCCCTTGGAAGTAGAAGTTGTAGAAGCTATTTTTTTAGAAAATTGTGACACATGGGTTTTGTAGGCACCTCTATCCTAAGTAAACACAGTTTGTCAATTTTTGAAAAAGGTCAATTTTTTGCAAAAAAAACTAAAAACTGGAAGCTACGGGGCAACTTTTCCAAAGAAATTTGGCACATGGGTTTTGTGGCCAATCTCATCCTGGATGAACCGAGAAGGTCAAATCTACGAGAAAATGGAGTTTTCCCAAGCATGCAAGAAAATCTAAGACAAGAATAGAAGAAATTTGTGGGGAGAAGCCAGAAGTTATAAGTTGTTGCCTTTGAAGATGACACCTGGAGATGAAGTCTTATGAAAGATGTCCTTCTATGCAACCTAAACCTGGAACTATGAAGAACACTAAAAATGGCTTCCGTTAGATCCTTCAAATGGCATTGGAGAGAAAATATCTATGTTTTAGCTCTTCAACCTACAAAGAATAATGAATTATGATGCCTTGATGGTTGATAAATATCCTTCTGAGGTAAAAGAAATCAATTTGCATGCCAAAACCTTGATTGAAGGGTTATTTTGCATGATTGGGAGTTAACTAGAAAAATCTCCACCAATTTTGGGATGCCTAGAAGTGAGAAATTCTTCAAAAATATCTTAACTGGAGTTGACCTTTTGGGACACCACCTTGCTAGTGTTAGAATTTTTTTGAAGAATTTCAACTTTTGCTTGATAAACAACCTCTTTTGGACCCCTGATTCTAGTTGCCAGATTGATCATGAGGCTTAGCTGACAGCTTCACTACAGAGTTGAGTCAACTCTGAAGAGATGTTACTAGGAGCTGAAAACCTCAAAAATAGGTTTTAATGGCCTGAATCCTTGGGCGCCTTTTCCTAGAAGGGTGCATTTTCTTGCCAGACTTAGCCATTTTTTTTTATGGCTTTCAATTTCTACAATTTGACCTCCTGTGCTTCGATATGCAATTGCTGAAGATTGACAATCCTTGTGAACTGGATGTTGAATCCATCATGAAGCTAGAAGAATTTCAGAAAGGATGACTATATGTGAAAGTTCTGAAAACTGATTTATGAGGTTCAAATTCCTAGGTGCCCTTGGCCTGCAGGGGCACTTTTGTGCCTTTGAGATACATTTTGCACTTTGGAACCCTTAACGAAATGCTCTAGTTTGACCCTCATTGGGAGTTTGACTGATACATTGAATTAGCTAATGGTCTCATTTCAAAGATTCATCAACTCTGAGGAGGTCTCCTTGGAAGCTGCGAAGCACAACAACTACATATAGTGCTCCAAAAAGTTGGGCACCTTTTGCCAGAAGGGTGCAAACATACTTAGACAAATTTTCACATTTTTCAACTCACCTTCACTTTCAGCATTTCACACTTGATCTTTGTTTATGAGTGTTTGACATGTCCTGTGAGCTAACAGTTGGATTCATTGCAAAGCTAGAAACATTCTGAGTAGATGCCTTGGAGAAGACAACTGCTAAAAATCACAACTGGTTGCTCAAAATGTTGGGCGCCCCTAGCCTATAGGGGTTTAGTTGCATTTATGTTCATCAATTTATCCTCCATTTCACGTGCTCATTTGATCAACAACCGCTGTCATTTGTGAGGTCTCGTGGACTAGCGAATAGATTAATTGCAAAGCTGGATTGAAGCTGGGAAGATCGTTTGGAAACAACCAATCCAAAGATTGACTTTTGAATTCTTTCGCTCTTGGGAACCCCTACGCTACAGGGGTACAATTTCTTTAATAGACTGCCATTTTTTGATGACTCTTGCTTTCAACATTCATTTGCCTCAGCCTTCGTTTTTCGGTGTTTGATGAATCTAGTGAACTTGCTTGACGATCTATCAGAAATACAGTAAAATTTTGAAGAAGACGACTAGTTTTGCAATTCTTAGTAATTGTAGTTGGAATTTTGAATTCATGGTCACCCCTGGCCAATAAAGGTGCTTTAGCTCCAGTTGGTAGCAACTCTTCGAATATTTTCACCTCTTCGTGCTCCACGTTGACCATGTTGCTCAACTGGGTTGACTATGCTATTGATGACATAACTGTGTTCACCATTGTGATTGCATTCACCATTCAGTGTGTACAAACATTTGAAAAAGTTGACCAAGGCATGCATCTTCTAGACTTAGAATATTTTTAGCATTTTTCAACTTTTGAAATTCTCCTCCATCGTGAAGCATCTTTTCGAGCATCTTCTGCCATAAAATATTCTTTGAAGTGCTTGAGGCTTAGATCTTGATACCTGGTACTGTCCATCTACCATTAATGACCTCGGAGGTCCTAGCTTTTCTCCTGAAAAAAAGAAATAAATCCACCAAAGCAAAATAAACTCATGATTTTGACTTGACCAATGTGATCGTGAAGTGAATTTGACCTATCAAAATCATTTTTTGTCATTTTTGGAAAGGTCCTATTTTTTAGGGTTTTCCTAAAAACAGGTTTCTAAAACCCTAATTTCCAAATTTTCCAAAATTTGCAAGTATCCTCTTGACAATAAACCCACAAAAATCCCATGCTTGGTTTGAACTAAAATTAACTTTTTGACGACAATTTTACAAGATTTATACTTTTACCAAAATGCCTTATTGAAGCAAAACAATTATTTTGGGTACAACAAACTTCTATGTGCTCACAAGCTTAGTTAAATAATCTACAACATTCATCAAATTCTATAACTTAAATTGCTTCACCCTACCATCCTCAACCATATCTCTAACAAAACTATATTGTACATCAATGTGCTTGGTTCTAGAATGAAATGTCAAGTTCTTAGCTGGGTAGATCACACTATGATTGTCACAATAAACTATCACTATGCCTTGTTTAATTCTAATATCTAAAAATTGTCTCTTATTCCAAATGGCTTCTTTACAAGCATGAGTAGTTTGCATATACTCATCTTCAGTAGTGGATAAAGCCCCTTAGTACCACTATGTGATGTAAACACACTCCCTCTCGCTACTCAAGAAAATTTAACCACGACTTAGGATAACCAATAGGCAATATCATGTCCAAATATTACAACCCTCCATCCTTTATTCAAATTCAAATTCAATTTATTCTACAAAAAATAAATTATATATAATCTTCTATTTTCAATTTTACATTCCATTAATCTCAAACAATACAAAAATTCAAATTTTCTCTATCTACTGCCTTTTTTTAATGCAAACTAAACTCATATTGATTCATTAAATTCTAAGAAACTAATTACAATAGGTTTTACATTACATACATAGTCTTAATAGCTTCTCACTATTCATCATAGTCTAGAGCCCTTCAGTCAACAGCTCACAACCAACCATTGGCTCTTTTTGTTCCATTATGTAGACTTTCTATATTTCTCCTTAATCTTCCTTTGTGTATAGACTATTTTTTATTTCCAAACATGGTACGACCGCCTCTACTTTTTCTCTATTGAATGGTGCCTATTTCTTGCCATCATCTCCAAGGGCCTTTGTATTCTTCTTCAACACATCAATGTTCCCCCACTTTTCCACCTTAGCACAACCTTAAAACCTTCTCACAAGATGGATGCAACAGTTTTTAAGACACTTAAAATATATTTTTAAGCCCAAAATAAGTGAGACAACCTTCTCACCTCCCACAACCCCTCTCTAAGGTTGTGGCACATTCTTCTTTCACACTCCTCTAGTTGCAGGCTATTTTCTTCTTTTCCAAACCTGTCCTCTATTCTTCTTACCTAGTTGTGTAACTTTTCATCTTCCTATGCATTTTTTATTCTTTTATTTTATCTCAATTTCAACCTTTCTCCATCGTTTCTCTTCCTAGCGCAACCTCTTTTATGCATTCATTTATTTTATATTTTAATTTCTCTAAAATAAAAATAAAAAACCTATTTCTTTTCCAGACACCTATCTTTCTTCCCATGACTTCCACTTCTTTGTTCATTTTTATGGTCTCCCTAAAAACAATCAACCTTGTATGATGGCATAAAAATATTTCATTTTTCTTTTATTGCTATTGATCAACAATTTATTTTAACATAATCAATTTTATAATCAAACTAGAGGAATAAATTGCATGGATAAAATAAAATTAATTTTCATCTCTTCTTTTCATGTGACTATAGATATTTCACTCATTCACTTGTAAGGATACCATTGAAGATATGCCTCAAACTCAAAAGTTTTAATATATCACTTGTCTTTATAACACTAGTAGAATTTGTCAAATAAATGACTACGTGACTAAAAATTTTAGTCACAACAACTAAAGATGACTAAATTCTACTCATTTTTTACAACACAACTATAAATGACTAAATAAATGACTAATTTGATCGTCGGGTAAAAAACACAACTAAATAATTAGTCACACAAATAAAAATTAAACAATATGATATTAAAGTGGATAATTAAAAGAAATATTTTGAATTGAGGGAGTGGGTTTTATAATATACTATAATAATAATATATTATATTACAATGCAATATATTATATTATATTGTAATATAATATATATAATATATTATATAATATAATATATAATATAATATTATATTATTATATAATATTATATTATAATATATTTAGTATTATATAATAATATAATATTATAATATATTTTATAATATTTATAATTCAATAAGCGGGAGATTTATGTATTCTACCTTATTTATTTTGGATTCCATTTTGAAATCATTTTTAGTGACAAAAAAAACCCTAATTGCTATCTGATCTTGGCCCTAATTTCATTTTAATAAATATACTCTAAAAACTTCTCCCTTTGTTTCTACCACCCGCCTCCTTTATTTCACTCTTTATGTTGGTTCATTTGATTGAGGGATTGACCCAAAACCCTCATTGAAACCTTATTTTCAAGCTACAACTCGCCAAATTGGAGAAGTGAAAGGTGAATACCAGCGAAGAAGAGTTTGGAGGAGTGGAATCCAATAGTGGCAAATAGTGGCAGTGGATCCATCTGATCCATCTTATTCAACGCCTCTCTCACTATTTTTTTTCCTTTGTTTTTAAATTTTTCCAAAAAATTCTCTTTAAGGGCACCCTGTATGCTTCACTACGGATCTTGGAAGAACTTTCATTTTAATAAACATACTCTAAAACCCTCGTCGAAACCTTATTTTTAGGTTGCAGCTCGCCATATTGGAGAAGTGAAAGGTGAATACCAACGAGGAAGAGTTTGGAGGAGCTGAAACCAATAGCAGCAAGGAAAGTAACAAAAAATGACTGCAAAAAATGGGTAAAGGATGTCATAATGTAAAAGCCAAAATGTGCTATATTTGTCATAATTTCATTTTAATAAACATAATCTAAAACCCATGTCAAAACCCTATTTTTAGGCTACAACTCGCCATATTGGAGATTTGAAAGGTGAATACCAATGAGGAAGAGTTTGAAGGAGTCAAAACCAATAACGACGAGGAAAGCAGCAAAAAATGGCTGCATTATCAGCTACAATAAATGGGTAAATGATGCCATAATGTAAAAACCTAAATGTGCTCATTATCAGATCTTGGTTGTAATTTCATTTTAATAAGCATACGCTAAAACCCTCATCAAAAACTTATTTTCAAGTTGCAGCTCACCAAATTGGAGAACCATGGATCACTTTTTAAAGTCTAAGGAAAAAATTTGCTATTCTAGGGGTGGAATCTTTGATAGATTTAGAAATACAAGTGATGGTGCAGGAGGGAGATTTAGATGGTGATGGAGCTTTGAATGAACACGAATTTTGCATTCTCATGGTTCAACTTAGCCCTTCTTTCATGGAAGAGGCAGAAAATTGGCTCCAGGAAGCCCTGGTCCATGAATTGGAAGAAACATTGAAAGATTGTAAAGCTTAAAATTCAGAGAAATATTTATTCTCATTTATTTTGTTACAGATCCTAGTCTGTCTTTCATCCCTTTTTTAATGTGATGGGAATGGAAACTTTTCTTCTAAGCTGCATTAGGATTTTATTAACACTAAATACCTAGCATATGCAATGGAAATCCTCTGTTTTATTTTGAGGGGCAATCTTATGGAATTAACAAAATACAATTACAGATTAAATGAATATTTTTTAAAAAATAGGAGTTCTATTTTGATAGTTATAAATCTGAAGTTGGTTTTGGAGGGAGGGAGTTGAAATTTTTTCTTAGCAATAAGGTTAAATTTGTGAGGATTAATTAAGTTAGATTTGATTTGTAACTTGAATCACTAATTCAGCCAAATAAATGACTACCATGACTAAAATAAATGACTACCATGACTACCATGACAAATAAATAACTTCAATGATTAAATAAATGACTACAATGACTAAATAAATGACTACCATGAATAAATAAACAACTACCATGACTAAATAAATGACTACCATGACTAAATAATTGACCAGTTAACAACAATCAATGACTAAATTAATGACTAAATATACTACCAAATTGATCAATCAAAACAGCCAATAAATGACTAAAAATGGTTTAGTCATGAATTTGGTCACGTTATAAATGACTAGAAATAAAACACTAATGGTCACGTGACCAAACTAATGGTCATGTGACCAATTTTTAGTAGTTTCTTTAGTCATTTATTGTTATTTTTCTACTAGTGTAACATATCATCGATTCCACCAATTCAAATAATGAACAATAGCTTATCTTGTTACTCAACTTAAAAATCTCCTTCTTAGCTTGGCCATGACAAATATAAATATTTTTTGGTCGATGTTGATTATGCTTGTACCCAAATGCTCCTGCATCAGACATGTTGAGTAGGAAGTTTGTGAGCATAGGCTCACAAAGGTGGAGTTGAATAGTCAAACTACTCTTCCAAGTTGCAACCAACTTGGAATGAACTCCATCATTGGGATAAGTGGACAAAGTCATTTCTTCTTCCTCCTCTTCCAGCATCTAGCTAGAACATTCACCATCTTCCTCCAACAAATTTTCACCCTCTTCCTCCTTTCTCTCTTGGACTTGCATCCACCATGTATTTTATTCCTCCTCCAAATTATTTTTCCTCTCCTCTTCTCCTTCTTCATGGGATCCAACGCACCAAAAACCGAACACCTCCACCAAGTTCTACCTACAGTATCCTCTAAAATTTCTACACACAAACATGCAACATCTATACACAACTCTGCAACTGCATCCTCTACTTTCATCTTTGCAAACAAATTAAAATCTATATCTACCTCTTTCTCTTTCATTGTCCCAACATCTTTTTCTTCATCCTTCGCTACAACATTCCTCTTTTCCATCCATTCTTCTTCTATCACAAAAATCTTCAACAAATCATCTTTGTCTTCACCATTCACTACAAAATTCTCGCACTCCACCGCTGCAATCACATCCTCTACAACTACAATCTCATCAATAATTGTAATTTATTCACTACTCCTTTCTTTACCTTAACCATCTTCAGCCACTTTTGTTGCACTTGCATCCTCTTTCCCATTCTCCTTATTTTTTGCAACCTTATGATAGTCTTCATCATGCTCAAAAAATTCTTCACACTCCCATGTTTCCATCTATCTAATCTCATATTTATTTTAGCCATCATCTTCAAAATCTTCCTCTTTCTATACTACCTCCATCCATCCCATATCATGATATTCTTCCTCATGAGTGTACCTATCTCATTTGCTACTACAATCTGTCACTACCACATCACACGTTCTACATAAAAAAATTCTTCATTATTTCTAGCTCTCAATCACTCAAGACTTCACACATTTGCAATGATTATTTTATCATAGGTCCTGACATAGGCTACCTCACGTTTGGTGCTCTACCTATGCACTCAAAACCTTTAGCTCTAATTCCATTTTATGTAAACACACTCCCTCTCGCTGCTCAAACAAACTTAACCACAACTCATGATAACCAACAGGCAATATTCTACCCAAAGATTGCAACAACCCTCCTTCCTTTATTCAAATTTAAATTCAATTTTATTCTACAAGCAATAAATCATATACAATCTTCTATTTTCAATTTTACATGCCATTAATCTCAAACAATACAAAAATTCAAATTTTCTCTATCTGTTTCCTTTTTTGAATGCAAACTAAACTCATATTGATTCATTAAATTATAAGAAAACTTATTACAATAGGCTTTGGGAAACAAAATCTGCTTCACTACATTACATACATAGTCTTCATAGCTTCTCACTATTCATCATAGTCTAAAGCCCTTCAATCAACCCCTCACAACCAACCATTGACTCTTTTTGTTCCATTCTATATACTTTATACTTCCTTAATCTTCGTATGTGTATAGACTATTTTTTATTTATATACTTGGCACCACTACCTCTTCTTTTTCTCTAATGAATGGTGCCTATTTCTTGCCATCATCTCCAAGCCTCTATATTCTTCTTCAACACAACACCCTTCCCCCACTTTTCCACCATAACACAACCTTAACACCTTCTCACAATATGGATGTAATAGTTTTTAAGACACATAAAATATGTTTTTAATCCAAAAAGAAGTGGGAAACAACCTTCCCACCTCCCATAACCCCTCTTTAAGGCTACAATGCATACCTTCTTTTCTTTTTATTCTTTATATTTTCTTCACCATCTAATTTTATTTTTTGGATTTTACTTCCATCACTTCTCACCTTCACTTCCAATGTGTACCACCACTTGTAAGAAAATGAAGGTATCTTATAGTTCATTATTGTTCATAACATGTTTCGAGGTATTTTGAATCAAAAATCATGTCTACCAAGGGATCAAGTCCCATACCTTTTTTCATCAATGTACCATTCGCTATACTTTTGGCACCATGTAACATTTTCTCCATCCATCATCGATGGACCTACTAGATTTGGTATGACCTATCATAGTCCATTCGAGGTCACTAGTGTAGGGGGTTTCAAATTATTTTCTTTTGTGTAATTGGTTACCTCTTCATTGTATTCATCTAGTTATGTGGTGATGAACATGTCTCCACCATTATTAAGGCTTTCAAGTATGGTCCTTCCTTTTTTGGATATTCATCCCAGTCATCTTCATCCAAGTCACCTTAATTTTGAACTACGTTTTCCTTTTGTTCCTTCTTGGCTTCTTCATCTAGTTCATAGGACCATATACATGACAATAGCATGTCAACTAGAAATTGCAACTCCAGAAAGAAAAAAACTGAGATAACCGTGATCTTGTCTCTTGTACCATCTTATTTGATACCAAAGAAAATAAGGGAGATGCCAAACTATTTCACCACTATCATGCAAAAACAATTCTTAAAGCAGAAATTCATTCACTACCTTCCAAACTAAATGATCACCTTTGTCAGCAATACCAAAAGGTTAAGTCATGTCACATTGTCATATAAATCCTTAAACAAATATCATTGAAATAGTAACAAGAATATTAATGAATCTTGTCATCTATAAACTCACCCATGAGTCAATATATTCAAATCTCCATTTATGTCATGTAAGAGTGTATTATCCAAACCGCTATTAGCATAAATTATTGTCCTCTTATGAACCACACTTTAATGGAAAGTATGGATAGAGATCACTAGTAAACCTTGACTATCACAAAGTATCTTTACCTTATTTAACCTTTACACCAAAAAGACCTTGTACCTCTTGCAACCACACATTCCACATAAGATCTACATACAAAAAGTTATTTTGTCAAGATAACACTGTGAAACTAAGTAAGATCAATGTCCAAGAGTGCAATGTTTTGTCACCGATCACATTATTAAGTCTGCAAACCCTTGTTACTTCTATCATGAAGACTCCAAGCATAGATAACCTATATCACAAACTCTTTATATGAAGAACAATATAGATAGAATGATATGCACATCAAAAAAATCATAGTGCTTAGACATCTTATGTTAAGAGCCAAGAATGATTTTATTGATATCAATCAAACAAATACCCTGTACCACCACTACTTGTTATGTTATGCTTGCTTTCAAGACCTCACAATCCTTGTTTGTTCACTGTGACCAATTACCATCATTCTCAGTTCAAGATACCATGTGGACAAGAAAAAAACCATCAAAATAAACAAATTCTCTCATTGTAAAACAATGACATAGAAATCACATGACAATCCTAAACACATTTTTTTCCCTTTGTAAGAACCAATCACTGTTACAAAAACTTGTGAAATGTTCAAGATCATAGATGCACAAATATTTTACAGTCTCCACACTGTTTTAGATATAAAAGCTCACTTCAAGTCATCAAATCCATAAAACATATAGCTCACACCTTGATTACTGAAAAACAATACAAAGAGATAAGTTTTCTACTCAAACAATCATTCACCCATAAAGACTACACCATCACTCATAGGTTTGCATATGCATTAAGTTTATCACTTGTTCTCTATAAAACATAAAGTTCTATTGCAAATCAACTTACTCCATCATTAAAGTTAGCAACGTTTGCAACATCATAGAAAACTGTCACTACAATACAAGCATTATTCTACACACCTTCAAAATTTCTCTAAGGAGATGAAGATTAATACAATAACCAACTCCCCTTACCTCATGATGACCTTTCAGGAAACAGTTGATCCCTTTTGTGCATTATGCACTAGTTTAGTATTTTCATTTCCTAGGTCTTGTTTTCTCCTCCAAACCTGTATGGGCCCTTTCTTTGTCTTGTTCAATGCATCTACATTGTTATTTTTAAATGATTCCTTCAACTTACTCCAACATTGTTGTGCTTTATGCCCAAGTTTATGACATTTAAAGCATGTGATGTTATAACCAATTTGAGTAAAGGAATCATACTTTCTTGACATTCCAAAACTTCTATGATCATATCTTCCATACCTCCTACTATTTCTTGTACATTTTCTTTCTCTATGACCATAAGCATGATAACAATAGCAATAGCCATGAAATTGAGAGTAATTATACTTGATAAATGAGGTTCTTTTTTTCCTTTCATTAACACAATTATCTTATGTCTAAGCAACAACAATATGGTGACCAATATCAACCTCCATTCTTGGTGTTTTCTTGACTATAAACTTCTTTCCATCTACAGTAGCAAACATTGTATCATGTTTAGATTCTTCTACAGAGCTTTGTCCAACTTCATATCCCACTCTTGTAGGATCCTTAAAATGCTTTTGTCTGCCAATCATCTCATTCAATAGATTAGTACTATGATCAAATTTCTGTTTTTTACTAATTGAACCTTGACACTTTCAAGCTCTTTTCTTAATGCACCTACTTCTCCTTCAAGTTTTAGACATTCAATCTTTTTAACCTCCAAATCAGACCTTACAACATCTGCTATCCTTTTACATTCTTCAATTTCAATTTTCTAACTTATAATCATATCATCTTTAAGAGTTAGTTATTTTAGCAAGGAATCATTATCTGAACTTTTCATCAATGAAGCAACCTCATTCTCTAGTTTATTACACAATTCATTCTTATTTTTTAACTTTATTTCCAATCCCTCTTTATTCCTTTTTCTATCAATCATTTGGGCTTTCAAAAATTCAATAATTTTTTTTATCATCATTATGATTTTGTATTACACCTTTTTTGACATTAACACTTTCTTGTAAGTGTACCTTGAGATCCTAATTTTCCTTTCTAAGCATCTTAAGTTCATCTAAGGAAGCAAGCAATTATTCTTCCAAGTCAACCTCAAACTCATCACCTTCATATTCCTTTTCACTTACTAAGTGATCTCCTTCTTCACCAACTAGAGGATCACATTTAGTATTAACTGGAAGGGGTATTGCTTGAGACAAAACTTCACTAGAATTGACACTAGTGTTTTTCTTCTGACTTCTATTTCTTTTGCACTTACCCATAGTAATCCTCTTATTGACAACTTGGTTGGACTTATGCAAGGATATATCTCTATAAATCAATAGCAATTAAGATCAGATATATTTCCATTTTGTTTTTCCAAAACACATAGTCTGTGACATGTTTGATAGACTCCCAAAATCAATCCTAGGTGGATTAGAACTATATGAGGACCCTATGCTATGATACCATTTGTTGGAAGACAAAATCACTGAGAGGGGGGGTGAATCAGTGATTCAAGAAAGTCACAAACTTTTAAACTTTTAAACAAGAACATCAAATGACTATTGAAGAACAAACTTCACTTGATATATGAATTACAAATCAGATAAACATTTTATTAATTGAGACTGACTTGATAAACTTTACACAAATATCAGAGCTTATATCTAAACCTTTTATTCAAGATGATTTGATTTAAAGAATGGCAGAAATGAATGACATTAACAACTTTTTATGTAACTGATGACAATATTGTAATAAAGCAAATAAACCATTCGCACATACAAACATCACATAACACCCAAATTTGTCCCGAGTGGAAAAACCCTCTTGGGGAATAAAAAACCACTCAAAAAATCTTTCCTTTATTCACTTAGAGCACCAAATATTTTACATTTAGGAGCACCAACCCCACACACATTTAGGAACACCCATTCCAAGGAGCACCAACCCCTTCTACAAAACACAAAATAATAAAATATCAGAGGGTTTCTCTATTTCAATTCAACTCACATAAACCTTCCATACTAATACATCAAATATCCTAAAAATTTTGAATCTCTAAAATACAAGATATACCTGTTACCTATTTTTAGCCACAACTCAAAACAGGTAGAGCTGATTTGTGTTCTTCATTAAAAGGTACAAAAATTTCTGCTTAAGTATTCATTATGTTTCAGAATCTGATTACTTGTGAATTTCCAGTGTGATTATGCAAAAGTTTGTAACATAAAAAATCATTAAAATTGCATAGTAATGTTGTTTTATTCATATTGTAAAAACCAAAGTCCCACACAAGCCGTGGGAGTAACTTAATTTTATTTTCCTAATCAAATAATGAATACAAAGTAGGATGTAATACTACACTAGTGAGGATAATATAAACATGAAGAAGGGGAGCGATTCATCATTGCTTGTAATGATGAATCGTTTATACTTTATGGCTTCAAGCTGTTGTGTCTGAGTGCCTCCAGGTTGTTTCAACTCCAAGCTCCATGGTTTCCTGCAAGATTATTAAAAGATGGTGTTAGAGCAATGATGAGTCACATCCTTCCTCATGCCTATATTACTAATAGAAATGTAATGCGCATCCAATCAGGCATTCATCAAATGTTTAAGTCATGAGAAAGGCAGATGTTCAGGGAGCATGAAGTTCAATGGAAGCTTTCAACTTCAATTACTTTAGTAACTTGTTTGTTTAAATGTGCAGATACAGGTATAATGAAATCATTTCAACCAACAAATATTGTTATGAGTGGTGGGAAATGTGGCTCCCACAAGGGTTGAGCCCAACTCATAAACAATGACAGAAGCAACATGAAAAGGAAAGCAATCATAGAGCTGTACAAACTATGCCATAAAATGCATAATAGTGCCCATTGTCATCAGGAGGAAAATAGTGTATAATATGTGTAATGCCATTTCATTGTAGTTGATAAGATGCCAAAACTAGCCACCATATCATGAAAAGCTTATCAGGAATTATTCAAATGCCAAAAACAACCACCATGCCTTAACAAGCAATCACTACATCATAGTGATGGGATTATTATTCAAGGGCAGCCATGTATTATTGAGCTATAATAAATATAACAAAGGAGGATCATTTATTCCATGTAAATTGTCTTGCTATGGAATACAGGTCTGCATATAGGAGATGGCCTACATATGGAAGATGGTGACCATCCAAAACAATTGTAGTGATAAAGAGTGCACTCATGCTAAGAAAAGACCAAATAATGGAAAACCTGTACCATTGAAGAAAGCCCAAAGTATTAAGAAGGGAAAGATGAAGGTTGTGTACATGCATCATAATGTTTCCACTAAAGGTGCAAACAAGAAATGAACTTGTATAAATAGTGATGGTCTCTCTACTGGGCAAGTTTGGGTGTCTACAATTGTTGAGGCTATTAATGAGCAGCATGTAACATTTTTGAAATTCAATATCAGTTCTCAAGGTCATACATAATGCAACCATTCATTCACAATCCTTTAACAATTTAAGGTGTAGAAACAATGTCTCTTGACAGTTGAAATGAATTACCTCAGTCACAAAAACATGGTCAAAGTTTATGGTAGTTCACAGTGAATGAATAGTTATCGGTGGATCATAGGTTTTCATCAACCAAGAGCAAATTCAAGCAAAGAGTAACTGAGGCTTGTTATAGATTTTGCAAAAACAAAGTATTCACTTTTTGCATAGGGTTTTCATAAGACAACAACCATAACTTTTCCATTATTATGTCTTCATGAAACTCTACATAAATGCAGTGTGAAAAGAAAACACCCAGTAGAATCTTCATGGTGGGTTCCACAAAAAAGGCAGTATCTTCATTTTTTTTTGTCACGAACTGTAATATGCAGTCACTTCTTTCACAAAACTGAGTATTGAAATCTCAAAAAACTCTTATAAAGGGGTAAGTATCAGAGGTTTCTCATGGAAACCTGTAAATGGAAAGGGCTCTTCAAGCCCAAATAAAAGCTCACATTCAGAACAAAAACCTCTAATATCTATGAAATTACAAGTACCCAGATGAAGGGAGAAAATTGTAGCTATATATTCATTGAGAGCACATGAAAATCGAGGGGTTTCACTTGTTTTGAGTTTAGAACAAACCGTCTTTTGTAGAGATAAAAGGAAATCAAGCTAGAAGCAGCCAAGTGAAGAAATATACAGAGATAAAGTATATAACCTCCAATAAAAGCCTCAAAAGTCTCTCAAATGGTGAACTCAAAGTGAAAAGAGACATCAACACAGAGATCATAAAGAAGATAAATTAGAAGCAATGAGAAGTCGTGGCTGTATAATCCTATATAAAAACTCACATCACAGGAAAATTCCCAAAAAATGACTTACCACGCATTTCTCTGCAGTTTCCTTTAGGAAAATTACCAAAAGACAGCAGAAGGATGGTGCAATTCGAGCCAAGTTTTCCACAATGGCGGCCAGGTGCAAAGAGCTTCCAAAAGAATCAAGGTTTCAAAGTGAAATGATTTTAGGGTTCGATAGTTTTGACCAAATACCCTAATTCGATGATAGGGAATTTTGTCTCATTGTTTATAATTTTCAAAAAAATAATGTCCATGCATTTTCCTAGGTAATATGTCTTAGTATCTACGCCTTAAAAATTTTATGATTTTTTTTATAGAAAAATCAATGTCCATGCACTATGTATTTGCCATTTATTTGTGCCACCTTATTATTGTGTCTAATGCTATACTTAGCATTTTTATTTTTTTATTCTTTTTAGGTCTCCCATGTCAAGTGAAAGTTATATATTGTAAATGGTATTAAAGGATAAAATAATAATTGCTTTAATATTCATAATGCCGATACGAATAATAAGGCAGGGACATCATCAATATTAAAGTAATTATTTATTGGTTACTTTGATATCATTCAAATTGTCCACCTTCACTTATGACATGTGGAGTTTTGAGAACAAAAATCAGCTTGAGTTTCTTTTGAAGTTGAACTAGAGATCACGTGTGTAACTGAGGAGGTTCAGTTCAATTTTTTCTTTGACTTTTAGTCAAACTACAGTGGGTTTTGAGGTCCTATTGGTCATGCATATTAAAGGAGGAGTTAATGATGGAGTTGTTCGAGTGTGATACACATGGAAAGTTGATAAAAACAAGATAATTTTGCATCTTTTGGCCCACTTTTTTAGAGATTTCTAGTTCAGTTTGAGTGCTTCATGGATTAGTTACGAGTTGATGGCTAGTTTGAGCCTGAGTTCACTCATTCTTACATGAGTTTGAGCTTTTCTTTTCAGGTTTTTTTTTTTTGCTCCGATTTGAATTTGGAGTTATCATTTTTACATTGAAATTGACTTTTAGTTTCACCTTCATGCCTTGGAGAGGCTTTTTTGTATAAAGTGATATGACTTAGTCAGTTTTTCACTAGTTCTTCTTTTTCAGCCTTTGCATTCTGCCAAGTGAATTATCATGTAACTCAACTTTCATTTTCAGATTAATACAACAGGTTTAGAGGTTCAAATTGTGTTATTTAGCAGAATATTCCTTTAATTTCTAGCATTTTCAAGTTCTTCCTTTAGGATTTCAGGCATCATTATTGTGTAGGATTTGATCGAAGGATTATTGTGTTTTTCAGTTTCGAAACCCTTTAATTTTTCTATCTCCTTCATAGATATCTATATGTAGTTTAGTTTAAATTCATTGGTTATACACTGTGCATGTAATTGATTAATTAGTTTAGTCGTGAAAACATTGTTTTCCCTCAAAATTGTATTAAATCAAAGCCTCTATTTAAAACATTCAGGTGATTAGACAATCAAATCAGGTTGTGTAGATTAAAGTAGTGAGTAATCATTTTGTGAGTCAAATTGTAGTTTAGTTTTTCTAATTAGGTGCATCACCGAGGTTTTAATTTTAGTTCATGCATTCAGTTCAATCCTTCTTACCCTTTTCTAAAAAAAAATCATTCAAGTACCTAATTGATCATCATATAGGAACCAACCTAGAATCTAGAGGTCTATCTTCACCATAGGAATACCCACAACTTGAAGATAGTTCCCATGTTTCAATAGATTGCTGAATTTAATCATTCAAAAATTTGGGTGCAATCTACTTGACAACAATACCAGTTAAAAAAATTTCATCATGTTTTCAAGACTTTTCAATTGCAAAATGTGTGCACAAATCTCTTAAAAATGACCACAAACAATAATAATCAACCTATGTTTTATACACATATGTTCTCATGTAACTTCATCGAAATTTCCAAATTGGAATAACTGTTTTTCTTCAACTAAATGCATTAACCCTTTATTTGCTTGCTAAGGAATAATCAAGGGTTTTGAGTAACATTAACCACTGAATCTTCATGACTAATGCCTTAACAAAAATGTTCAAATCCCATAAATAATGTTTTCTTTAATACCTGTTTATGGAGGAATGTAAATAAACAAATACCAGAATAACTGTTTCAAAACTGCCCAACTGAAGACCTCCATCTACGAGCTCTACCTCTTCTTTTTCAACTTCCACAGTCAAGTATTTTACCAAAGATCTGCAACCACAAATTCTCCATAGTGGCGGCTAGGGTTTCATATGTTTACACAATGAAACAATAACAACTTTTCCCTACATTTCCTTCAAGTCTTTCGAAGACTTTTCAAAAGAATATAATCATTTGAAATTTAGAAGACAAAACATCATAATGCCTTTGGATCTGTTGTCTATGAAATAAATCATTAACTCATGATGGTTGTCGATTACCTTGTCACTACCAAGTGACTTTTAAAACAAAGTAAAAAATCGGATGTCACATGCTTAATGTGACCAAAACTTTAAGCACCGAAACAAATATTCATACAAGCTTTTAATAAGACTTTTAACATTTAAAATTTAATATTTTGACTGCCCATGGCTTAGTATGCCTGATAAGGGCTTGTTTTTCTTTGTTTAAACAAAGTCCATATCTCTTTAAGTGCCTGACACCTCTATGGTGTAAATCATAAATATTTCAATATCTTCAACATAGGCCACATCAACTATGAAACTCTTTAGTAACATATACAATGTAATACAATGAAATGCAAGCTTCCTGAAGCCATATGCTTTATGCCTTGAAGACCTGTTAGTAAAAAATACTCTATGAAGAAAATATATACAGGTGACCTAAGCTTGTAATCTCTTGAAACTTGTATGTGCAAGCATAAGAATTTATATCACATTTGAACTGTCAGTCCGTATAAATTTTTTTTGCACAAATGTATAAGAAAATGCATACCTCAACAAGAACTTTCCAATGCATATGTCAGCCAGATTATGTATGCCACTATCCATGGTGTCTAAGATGCCTGATCAAAACACATGTTATCATGTAAAACCTGACTTGTAGTACCCTGAAAGATAAACACTGTCACAACATGCATCAAGAGTATCAATATGTATCAAGAGCCCAACAATAATATGCCTTGAAACAAACGCATGTCCTACTATAATGAACATATGTCAAACATTAGTACCAACATATAAAAAACTGAAAACATTTGAAATTAAGTGCATGCCATGAACCATGTGTAAAGACCATGTGAACCAACTATAATAATCATGTATCAAAACAAGCTGAGAATGCATCCTCTCAACATCCATCAAGCATATCATCACATATATATATTCTCATATTAGCAAACCAACCACTTTTGACATCAAGGACAAACTAACAAATAAACAACTGAAAGCCAACAATTCCATCGTAGGAAAATTCTGTAGGTTGGTGGAATGGGCCTCTTAGATGTGTTCTTTAATATTTTATTACTTTTAGGGTAGGGTGATAGTGTTTGGAGGTTTTTGGCATGTGCCCTAGTCTAGCAAGTTTGAGAGCTAGGCTTGAAATTACCGGTTTTTGTTTGGAACAATAGAAAATTGATGTGTTCTAAAGAATATAATGGTGGAATTGTGAGTTTTGTGACTATTTTATGTTGTTTGTGAAGTGTTTCAAGTTTGGTGTGAAGAATTTCAAGTACCTCCTTTGGAAAAGAGGCCTAATTAGGCCTAGAGACAACGTTGAAGGATAGTTATAGGAAAGATGTTCCAAAACAACCTATTGCAACAACTTGATATGTTGAACAAGAGACAAATGGGTCTTTGAGAATGTTTGAGCCAAGTCCCTAAATGACCTTCTTTGAGAGATATAGTTGAATAAGTGTGTTTGGTGACCTACTAGCAAGTAGGTGTGATTGTGAAAGAACCAACCCTAGATTGGGTTTGCAAGTTGAAAGATTAGTTGAACCTGATTGGTTGAAGCAAATATCACCTTGCTCTACATCAGGTGGTATCAAAGCTTAGGCTAAGACCATTTTCAAGAATTTTGGGATTTGAAAGAAGAAAAGTTGAGGAGTTCTAAGGCAAGGTATTGGAGATGCATCCAAAAGGTAATTCAGTTGTTGTTGCTATGGAATTGAGAGCCCTAAGAGAGTCTCAAGAAGCCATGGCAACTAGGATGGAAGCAATGGAGAAGAGAGATAGGAGAGACAAGGTCTTGTAGAGGAGAGTGACTCTGAAGGTGTGGAAGAGGGTGAAGAGGAGAACACCCAGAAGGATACCAAGGACAAATGGATCTAGAAGAGAGGAAATTTCTTCCAGTGCTCAAGGATGTGAAGGGAGAGACACAATATGTGAAGATGGAGCTACCTATATAGGGTGGAAAAATAGATGTTGAAGAAGTGATTGAATGGATAGATGCCTTAGATAATTATTTTGAGTTCAAAGAGATAGCTGGAGATAAGAAGGTCAAGTTTTCCAAAACCAAGTTGAAGGGACTAGCACTTACATGGTGGAATTACACCCAAGAGTAGAGTAAAAATATGGGCAAGTCCAAGATTAATTCTTGGGACAAGATGGTGGCAAAGGTAAAGATACAATTCTTACCTATTGATTATGAGATACATGTATTTAGAAGATTGCAAAATTTAAAGAAAAAAGAGTTGGATGTGGTAGCCTACACTTAAGAATTTCATAAACTTAGCATAAGGTCAGGCCATATTGAAAATGAAAAAGAAAATGTGGCTAGATACTTGAATGGCTTGAGGTCTGCAATACAAGATGAAATCAACCTTGCCACTCCTAGCACCGTGGAGGAGTGCTTTCAAATAGCCATTAATGCTGAAGAGAAGATCAAGAGGAGGCGGGAAAAGAAATCAAGGGGTAGAGGAAATAGTTTTAGGGGTAGAGGTAACCCTAGTGGAAGAGGCTCACAAAGAGGGCCAAATGAACAAAGCACTAGTCAAGAGTCTAGTGGAGAAACAAGAGGAAATTCTAGAGGAAGGAGGCCAAGAGGTAGGGGAAGATTTAATGGAAAAGGAAGGGGGTCTAATACCTTCTCTAGAAGGTGTTATAATTGTAACCAATATGTACTTCCTGCTTGGAAGTTCCCAGACAAACAGGGTACAAGTTCTCACAGTGGAGAAAGGACACAACTTGTTCAAGAGGAGGATGAAAAAAGTGTCAACTCACCTTCTCTTCGTGCTACACCAGAAGTAGGAGAGGCTTTGATGATCAGAAGAACACTAATTAAAGTTCCAACCACCAAGGAACCCCCTCAAAGGAAATATCTATTTTAGACAACATGCAAGTCTCAAGGAATGGTATGCAAAGTCATCATTGACTATGGTTCAACAAATAACATAGTGTCTTTAGAAATGGTTGAGAAACTTCAAATGAAAAGAATGCCTCACCCAACTCCTTATAAGATATCATGGCTCAGTAAGGGGAAATAGGTGCTTGTGAATGAGAAATTTTGGGTAGAGTTCACCATAGGACCTTATAAAGACAAAATTCTTTGTGATATTTTACCCATGGATGTGTGCCATCTACTCCTTGGTAGGCCTTGGAAATTTGATCGGAAGGCTCAACATGATGGCTACAAGAATGAGTATGTGATTGAGAAGAATGGTGTGTCAATCACCTTGTCACATCTTCAAGAAGATGACATAACAGTTCATGAAAGTCCTAATGTGATGGTTGTCAAAGAAAAGGTGTTCTTGAAATACCTAGAGAAGGAAGAAGTTGGCTTTGGAATTGTGGGAAAGTCAATCTCTAATGTTGTAACAAACCAAGTGGAGGTTCCAAGTGAAGTGCAGGCTTTGTTAGACAAGTATGAACATATTGGAACAAGAGATTTTCCTAATGCATTGCCTCCTATTAGAGATGTGAGTCATCATATTGACTTGATATCAGGTGCAAGTCTGTCAAACAAGGCAGTATACAAGATGACCGCTCAACAAAATGATGAGATTAGGAAACAAGTTCAGGAGCTGCTTGATAAAGGACTGATAAGGGAGAGCTTAAGTACCTGTGTTGTACCAATAGTATTGGCCTGTAAGAAGGATGGAGATTGGAGAATTTTCATTGACTCAAGAGCAATAAATAAGATCACCATTAGGTACAGGTTCCCTATACCCTGGATGGAAGATTTATTGAATAGCTTGGCTAGTTCTAGGTACTTCTGAAAGATAGATTTTAAAAGTGGATACCATCATATCAGAATAAGGGAAGGTGATGAGTGGAAGACCACCTTTAATACCAATGAAGGCTTATATGAATAGCTAGTGATGCCATTTGGATTGGAAAACACTCCAATTACATTCATAGGGCAAATGAATGAGGTGTTGAAGAGCTTCATAGGTAGATTTGTGGTGGTGTATTTAGATGTCATCCTTGTATACAGTAAGACAAAAGAAGATCACTTGGAGCACCTTGATAAGGTCCTGAACAAACTCAATGACGAGAAGTTAATGATCAATCTCAAGAAGTGCGAGTTTATGAAGAGGGAACTTGTATACCTTAGGTTTGTGATATCAGAGGGGACTTTGAGGATGGATCCTACAAAAGTTGAAGCCATACTTAGTTGGCCAACACCTACTTCAGTTGGAGAAGTCATGAGTTTTCATGGGCTATCCAGCTTCTATAGAAAGTTCATCAAGAACTTCAATCATATATGTGCACCAATGATTGACACCATTAAAGGAGTGAAGAAGAGAAAGTTTTGTTGGACTGCAGATGTAGATAAAAGCTTTGAATATTTGAAGTCAAGAGTGGCACAAGTTCCTACTCTCACACTCCCTAGTTTTGATAAAGTTTTAACTATGGAATGTGATGCAAGCAGGTTTTCTATAGGGGTGGTTTTGAGCCAAGAAGAGAAACCAGTTGACTTCTTCAGTGAGAAACTAAATGATGCCAAAAAGTACTCTACATATGACCTTGAAATTTATGCTATGGTTCAATCTCTCAAGAAATGGAGACATTATCTCTTGCCAAAGGAGTTTGTGGTGTTTACTGACAACCATGCATTAAGTTACTTGAATACCCAAGACAAGTTGAATAAGAGGCACATGAAGTGGATGGAGTACTTGAAGGCCTATACATTTTCAATCAAGCACAAGAAAGGACAAGCAAACAAGGTTGCTAATGCCCTGAGTAGAAGAACTATGATGGAGCAAGAGGTACAACTTCAAAGTGTTGGGATAGACTCTCTAAAAGGTATGTATGAGCATGATGATGACTTCAAAGATGCATATGTTGTTTGCAGTTAGTTTCAAGGTAGTTTTCATAGTAAATATGCAGATTTTGTGTTACAAAATGGTTTGTTATTCAAAGGGGCTAAATTGTGTGTGCCTAAGTGATCCATGAGGGAAAAATTGATAAGGGAAAATAATTATGGAAGCTTGAGTGGTCATTTTGGTTTTGATAAAACTTTGGAGCAGGTTAGGAGGTTTTACTATTGGCCCAGGATGCATGTTGATATCAAAAGGTTTGTAGAGGGATGTGGAATTTGTCAAAGAACCAAAGGGACAAGCTCTAATGCAGGATTGTATCAACCTTTACTTGTTCCTAACCATCCATGGGAATCAATAAGCATGGAATTTGTTTTGGGTCTGCCTAAAACACGAAGAGGGAATGATAGTGTTTATGTGGTTGTAAATAGATTTAGTAAAATGGCCCATTTCATTGCAAGTAGAAGCACTAATGATACATCTCATATAGCTGGTCTGTTTTTCAAAGAAATGATGAGGATTCATGGAATTCCCTTGAGCATTGTGTCTGACAGAGACTCAAAGTTTATAGGTCATTTTTGGAGGAACTTGTGGAAAAATTTGGGTACTAATCTGTAATTTAGTTTAGCATACCATCCACAAATGGATGGCCAAATTGAGGTTGTTAATAGGTATCTTGGAAACTTGTTGAGATGTCTGACTAAGGAGCATGGCGAGTCATGGGACATTGTACTTCCACAAGCAGAGTATGCATATAATGACTCCATAAAAATAAGTATAGGGAAAAGTATTTTTGAAGTGGTCTATGGAATGAATCCTAGAGGCATTTATGAAATCAGAGATCAAACAAACATGGAGAAAAGGAGTGCAACAAGGGAAGACTTTTCCATTTCTATGAAAGATATTCATGATCAGGTCAAGGAGAACTTGAGAAAGAATGTGGAGAAGGCTAAGGTGAAAGAAAATTTGAAAAGAAAAGATGTTCAGTACAAGGTTGGTGATTTGGTACTTGCACATCTCAGGAAAGAAATACTTCCAAAGAGAAAATACACTAAACTGATGATGAAGAAGATAGGACCCTATAGGATAGTGCACAAGTTTGGTCAGAATGCTTATGAAATTGAGCTACCTCCAGGAGTTGCCATTTATCCCATTTTCAATGTTGCTGATTTGTATCCTTTTAAAGGTTTTGTGAATACAGGTGATGTTGTAGGTACTTTAGATCTTGAAGATGATGAGTGGTTCAAGGTTTACCTCCTAGCCAGCCAATGAAACTTGAAGGCATCATAGACACAAGGGAGGTAAAAAGAACTAGAAAGAAGGTATATAATGAGTATTAGGTTAAATGGAAAGATATCCCAATTGAATTTTCTTAGTGGATGACTGAAGATGATGTAAAATAGCATGGTACCACAACTCAAGAACTCATTTCATCAGGAGGATGAAATATTTTCCTCCCCGGTTGAATGGTGCAGGAGCACCCTTGCACATTTTGGCTTGTTTTTGCATTTTGGATTCTACGATAGGTTTGAGTCATTCCATGATGTAATAAGGTCAATTTGACCAATTTTTGATGTAAATGAAGTCATTTAGAGTCCTTGTAGGGTTGTGTTCAAATGTTGTCAATAATGGAGCAACTTTGCAAAAGTTACATTTTGCATATTTTGTCATTTTGTTGGTTAGTTGGAAGATGAAAGATAATCCTTTCAAATGTTAGTTGGAGACCATTGGTATCTCATGTAATACATGTTAAAATTCCTCTAACATCATCGAGGCAGGTTGGTTGCTTGGATATTTGAAGAAATAAAGCATTGTTGCTCTATTTTTGTGAGATTTTCTATGTTCTTTCATAATTTATGAATTTGTATGACTCCATACAGTGAGTTAATCATGTAAATTCAATGTTAAGTGGTGTTTTTCAGTGTTATATTTCATTTGAATCCACTTGGAGTGATTTTCATTCAGATTTGAGAGAGATAAAGGCAAATTTCTGAAAGTTGCATAATTTGCTAGGGTTTCTAGGGCTTTGATTAAAGTCATGGAAAATTAGGCCATTCCACCATAGGAAAATTTTGTAGGTTGGTGGAATGGGCCTCATAGATGTTTTATTTAATATTTTCTTAGTTGTAGGGTGGGGTGATAGTTTTTGGAGGTTGTTAGCATGTGCCCTAGTCTAGCAAGTTTGAGAGCTAGGCTTGAAATTATTGGTTTTTGTTTAGGACAACAAAAAATTGATGTGTTATGAAGAATCTAATGGTGGAATTGTGAGTTTTGTGATTGGTTGATGTTGTCGGTGAAGTGTTTCAAGTTTGGTGTGAAGAATTTCAAGTACCTCCTTTGGAAAAGAGGCCTAATTAGGCTCAGAAACAACATTGAAGGACACTTATAGGAAAGATGTTCCAAAACAACCTATTGCAACAACTTGATATGTTGAACAAGAGACAAATGGGTCTCTAAGAATGTTTGATACAAGTCCCTAAATGACTTTATTTTAGGGATATAGTTGAATAAGTGTGTTTGGTGACCTACTAGCAAGTAGGTGTGATTGTGAAAGAACCAACCCTAGATTGGGTTTGCAAGTTGAAAGATCAGTTGAACCTGATTGGTTGAAGAAAATATCACCTTTCTTTGCATCAATCAGCTTGCAAAAATATCGTGTGATCCAACCCTTGCACTCCTACTTGCTCTAGTGTTGCTCCAATCATATAATTTGAGGTGTCAACATGGACATAGAACTCTTTTCTCCAGTCTAAATGTGTTGGGATTGGTGAACTGATTAGTCATACTTTCAACTCATTGAAGGATTTTTCTTGTTCTTCCATCCACACAAACGATTGTTCCTTTCTGGTAAGTACCTCTAGTGGGTAGGAAATCTAGGAAATTTTTTTGATAAACCTTCTATGGTACCTGACATGACCAAGAAATGACTTCATGCTGGTGATATTTTTTGGGGCTTCCATATGTACGATTAACCTTATCTTATCGGGGTCCATCTTCAATCCTACTTTGTAGATGATATGACCCAAGAATTTTCCTTCTGATACCATGAATCAACACTTTTTTAGATTTAGTACCAATCTTTCTACTCTACATTGCTCCATACATTCTCTGAGTGTCTTCAAATGTTTCTCCTATTCATTGTAGATTAACCACTCATCAAGGAATGCCTTGAAATTCTTGACCAAAATTTTATCAAAAATGTGTAGGATGATTCTCTAAAAGGTTGTTGGAGCATTACATAACCCAAATGGCATCTGATTATATGCATATAATCCATCCTCAACTACAAAATTTGTCTTCATCTTGTCTTCTTATGTGATGCTTATTTTATTATAGCCTGAGAATCCATCCATGAACAAGTACATTTCATGACCAGCAACTTCTTTGAGGATTGTGTCAGTGAATGGGATTGGGAAGTGATCCTTGATCATCACTGCATTCAAACTTCTGAAATCTATGCATATCTAAATCTATTCAAATTCTTTCTTGAGTGATATGATGATTGGTAAAACCCAGTCACTGACTTCCACTTTGAAAATGATCCTTGCTTCTAAAATTTTCTTGATTTCTTCATGGATCTTGGCAACATAGTTTTTATTCATTTTATATCGTCTCTTATGTATGGGTTGTTGTCCTAGTATGAGGGGGATCTTGTGTACACACAATTTTGGTAGTATCCCTTTAAGGTCTTTATACATCTAGGTGAATGCATCTTTGTACTTCATGAATATCTTGAATGCTACTACCTTTAGTATGGGGTACCAATCATCTTTGAACAATATTGTCTTTGGTTTTTCTTCATCCCCCAAGTTTACCTTTTTCATCCTTGGTTCCTCATAGATTATTTTGTCTCATTTGAACTTGTGCACTGGCGTATCATCTAGTTTTGCTACTCCCTCCTTGTATTCTCTATACTAGACAAGATATGTTTGACTAGTTGAGGTTTTGTCTTCTTCTTCCTCAATTTCTTAGATTTGTAGCATGTTGCACTCTAGGTGGAAAACCTCATATTCTTCCATCTGCTAATGGAATAGACCATTGAGAGAACTCATCTCATCCTCAAAGAAAATATTGAGTTCAAGTACCCCTTCATCGTTAGGTTGCATAGACCTTCTTTCTTCATCTGTCTCTGATTCTCCTCCATCGGAATTTTACTTAAAGGAAACCAATTCTTTGCTCATTACCTAATTCTGTAGGTCAATGACATACTTCCTCTCATCACTCTCGATGGAGAGTGTGTTTTTTCCAGCTATTTTCCACCTTGGCTACAATCAACCACCCTCTCCCCAAAAGTGCATTATATTCCTTCTTCTATAGTGGGATGATGACAAAGTTTAGCAAAAATTGTTGTGTCGATTGTCACCTTCTATCCCATCAATGTATCCAATGTTTTGATACCATGTTGGTCAATTCCTACCAAGTAAAATGTTGGTGACAATAGTTGGCTTCCCTAGGCACTTCTAGGTCTCCTTTGGTAGTATGTTGACTCTTGAACCTCCATTGGCAATGGTATTTATGAGTGTATTTCCCATGATTTCCATCTGTATGATGGATAGCTTCCTCTCAATGTTCACCATGACTAATATTGGATCAGGTTCTTGTTTACCTTCAAGTAGTGGTACTACTACATCTTTGCTTGGAATTACTAGCTGAACTTGGTTATCACTGAGTATGTTTGTGATTTCCACTCTCAGTTGCACAAAATTGTGTTTAGAAGATCTATTACCTTGATAGGTATGGTTATCTACAACATCTATCATACAATATTCTTCTTTTACTCTCATCATGATGTACTAGCTACTTCATTGAAGGTTTTTCTTTCCTTGGCCATTTCTTGTTCTACTTCTACCTTGGCCTCTCAAAGTCTTTCCTTCTTTGTACGAGGGTCT